>LVTN01001052.1:4042-77535 GCA_001649415.1 Musa itinerans
AATCTTTCCAATATCAACTAACATAAAATTAATACAATGTGTCACGCATGGAGTCCAGTACAAGTGCAACCTTTTTGCTTATGGTAATTTTCCTAAAAAAGAGGAAAATAAAATTGATAGTTATTTAAAAATCTAAAATAGCATAATTAAAATGTTTAAAGAAAATATCATATCGGCTAAGACATAATCGCTTATATTATATTAAAACGTTAAGGGTCTTTTTGGAATTCTTATGACAATTTGATAGCGGGCTACTAAATCTCCACGTATTTGTAAATTAATATAATTAACATCAAAATATGTTATTATTAATAGTTGAACTTATATTTGCAATTGAGTGGTGAAACCTATTTGGAAATTCTGCACCAAACTTGCAACAATTAATGATAAAAATTCTAAGTTTGAGTTGTACAACTACAGGTTGTAAGCAAAATTAGAGTGTCTTCGAGAATGTAAATATATAAGAATAATTCAATTTCAACAAATTTATATTTTTTTTTAGGTATTGATACAACTATATGGATCTTTAATTCATATGATATGATAGATTCATACAAAGAAAAAAAATCAATTGGAGCATCAGCATCCACATAATCTTATATACATAAAGTATAATCAAGTATTAAAGACTCGTTATAATTTGCGAGACAACATTGATCTGATTTCATTATATGATATAGATGATTCAAGCGAATGGTTGATTGGAGAAATAGATGCAAATTTGAAAAATGCTGAACATGGAATTGTTTTTTATGATGATAATTTGAAATGGGGAGATGTAGCAAATGCTTCAGG
The DNA here is from genome assembly GCA_001649415.1 of Musa itinerans. NCBI lineage: Eukaryota > Viridiplantae > Streptophyta > Magnoliopsida > Zingiberales > Musaceae > Musa > Musa itinerans. Next base: position 4,838 of record LVTN01001052.1, read on the forward strand.
TGTTGGTGAAATAAAGACATATACAAAACAAATAGTGAGAACACTGATGAATGCAAAAGCCTAAATTTCATCGCTTGTAATTATGGAACAGGAAATTTATTATGAAAAAGATGAATAAGAGGAATATAAATCACATGAAAAAGAAGACGATGATAAGATTAAAAACAATGAAAGTGAATTTTAATGATCTTTGATGTTAATCTTGTTTTATTTTATCATTTCTGTTATTAAATATGGATAATGTAATTTAATACTTCAAATGAATGCAACTTTGATGTATTATTTTTATTTTAGTTTATTTTTATCTATCATAATATATATTTTTATATTATAATATTTGGGAGTGCCCAACAACTCAAGTATTTTTGCACCTTGATGCATTTGACTACACTGGTTGAGATCATAATGTTAAGGTAGATTTATTAAAATATTAGAAATGATAGGAAAAGAAATATTTTCATTCATGAACAATTAGATATCACCTCGATAAAGGATAAAATGAGCAAAAATCATTTAAGGTTATTTGGACATGTGCTCAATAAACCTACAAATATGGTATTTGTGTTATCGGAGAGGTAAATAAAGAATTAAAAAGACCTTAATAGAAATTATAAATACAGACTTAAATACTCATAACATAACTAAATATATGTAGCTTTTTACATATCTGATAAGTCAATATAATTAGAGGTTATAGATTAATTTTTTTGTATAATGCCAAAAGAGTGTAGGGCCTTTATAAACAAACAATTTATTTAGAATTTAGATATTTTTCGCATTTGCGTGGCTCTGGGCTCAGGGAAAGAGATTGTTTAACTTAGAACAATGGCCCAATCCTAAGAGCTCTTATTGTTTATAGTCTTTGGTTGATCTAGAAAGCTTCTAATGATTTGTGCTTTAAAAAAATCAAAGCACAATGAGTATGATGATAAACTATAATACTCTACAAAAGTACGAAGAAAACCAAAGTATGGTATGTCACTTTCTAGTGTACTAGACTAAACCAACTAACGGTCGATGCAAGCTCAATTCAGATGGAGCCTTCAGTGAACAATCCCAAGAGAGGTGTTAGGTCTCTAATATAGTCAAATGAAAGTAATTGCATTATGGTTGCTTGCAAATACATCCATCGAGGAGGAATGCAAATATAATGAATTGATGGTCTAATTTAACATATCTCAATAGCGACAAAAGATTTATGTTATAATCCTATTGTCGTATGGTCCGATTTAACATATCTCAATGGCAACAAAAGATCCATGTTAGATCATGATGTTGTATGGTCCAATTGGCCTTACTAGAACAAATTCACAAATTGAAAATTGAAGTGGATGAAAAAAAAGACTTACAATACTATATTTTATGTAACTTTTGCAATTTCCTATTGTATCATTGAGTTACCTTATCACGTTATCTAGGGAAAACTCATTGTTCAAGTGAAATTGTTGGATTACAAACCACAAAATAATCAAGAACTTAGTAAGTGTTCTAGATTAAGAGGCTATGGTGAGAAAATAAAGAAACTTAATAATGTAATTGCTGCTTGCAAATACATCCATCGAGGAGGAATGCAAATATAATGAATTGATGGTCTAATTTAACATATCTCATGATGTTGTATGGTCCAATTGGCCTTACTAGAACAAATTCACAAATTGAAAATTGAAGTGGATGAAAAAAAAGACTTACAATACTATATTTTATGTAACTTTTGCAATTTCCTATTGTATCATTGAGTTACCTTTATCACGTTATCTAGGGAAAACTCATTGTTCAAGTGCAATTGTTGTATTACAAACCACAAAATAATCAAGAACTTAATAAGTGTTCTAGATTAAGAGGCTATGGCGAGAAAATAAAGAAACTTAATAATGTAATTGCTTTATAACTGACCCATTAGACTCATATTTGATCAAATTAATTTTTTTTTAAATTAAGTGTTCCAAATTATGCACAATCAAAATTTGAATCATTTACATGCATACTTCCACCTATGATCCCACATGTACACCACATACCAATGTTATCCTCATTCTTCACCTCTACATCACTTGCCTTCATCTTATGATACCTCATATGCTAGTTCATATATATGAATTATCATATGTTTTAAAACAAGTCATATGTGTCCAGTGAAGCATGTATGGACTATATATCTGCATTAAGTGGCATCAAGAAGTGACCCATAATCAAAGACTAAAGAATGGGATTTAAAGAATCTTTTAAAGAGTGATAAAAAGATAGAACCCTGACCCGAAAACGAGAAGAAGCATCTTCTGTAAGAATTTCTGGTGCAGCAAGAGAAAGGGCCTGAAAACAGTCAGAATTTTCTGACTTGTCAACAAAAATATTGGATCCAAACGTTTTGGATACTTCAACTAAAATCTCTTCCCGGCCTAGAAGATCACATGAAAGATAAACCACTGGTGCATTAGGATATTTCCATATACAACTTATTACCTGCAAAAATCAGGTTATCTGAAAACTATTAATAGTGGTACTGCTTGTATATGTCAGACCATTCATGAGATAAAGAAAATGACTAAAAAAACCTGCTGGATGGCAGATTGCTTGTTTGGCATCTTGAGACAGCATCTACTAAAAGTGCAATCCAGAAATAGATAATCCAGATGGCACAGAGTTTCTCTTCCTTTCTTGACTATATACTTCAATGGTAAATTTTGCAGACAATCAGGGGTAAGCCTGCAATCACCTGTGTGCAATAGATTACCAAATCTGCCTTCAAACAGAAACATGACAGCTCCTGTTACAAACCCCCAAACAAGAACTGAGATGTTGGGCAGATCCTTTGTCAATGATTGTATGGATATAAAATACTAACAAATGTATTAAAGTGAATATTAACCAGAAATAACTGTTTCTAGCAGTGTTGCATGCACACAAACAAGTAAAGGATTCAAAAATAATATTGCATTATTTGAGAAGGGAAGATAGAAAGTCAAAAGTATAGAGTTTAATTAGACAAAATCAAGAGTATGCAATCGACAATACTGTAATCTGTCACAGGATACTAGGTACTTTGACAAATACCAACACCTAAAACATTCTTCAACCATAAAGCAAATCCGGTCCCAATTTAGGTTAGAAAGTTCAAGATGATTGCAGTCAAAAATTGTTAGTTCAACCATTAAAAAGACACAAGACGATTAACAATATCTTGAAGACAATCCTAAACAACTTACTGAGATCCTAAATTGAGCAAGTGCTACTTCCAACTTATCACAAAACGTGTTGTATTCTATCTCTGCCATTTCTCTATACTGCTCCTTGTTCAACCATCAAGCAAGTTTGGTCCTAATAAATGCTAGTATCTTGAAGATGTTCAAGTTATCAGTGTTTTCAACTTCTTTTTTCTTTTCTTTTCTTTTCTATCTCTTGGCCAAACAAGATTTTAGAACATAAAATTATTGCCATCCATTTCCCAATAAAGAGGAGACCCCTTTCTTACACATTTTTAATTTGGCCCTTGTAAGAAGAAAATTTGGTATAAGCTTTGCTCGAAAAAAAATTGGTCGAGAGGAGACTGTCAGTTCAACCAACAAAGAATCACGAGGTAATTAAAAGAGATTATCATACCAAAACACATTTGGAAATACGAAAAACAAACACCAAGACTTCGCTAAACAATAGTATTAAGGGCATGGAAGAAAAAAGGAGATCGTGCACATACCTGGACAGTGATTGGCGTCGAATGCGGTGACCGAGAAAGCGCCGTCAGGATCATCAACAACGACCGACTCGCCGACCTCGATTTCCACAAAAAGCGAATCATCAAGCTACAAACGAAAGAAGAACCAAAACCCATAAGTCAAACACCAAGCACGCCAAGAGAAACTGCAGAGATCAACGGATCAAAAGAAAGGAAAGGGAGGAAGACCCCAGGGAAGTAATGCAAGGCAAGGTTCTTCGTGAGGCGAGTGGCGTAGATGGGGCGGGAGGCGCGGACGACGATGCCGGTGAGGTGGTCCTTGTGGGCGTGCGTCAGGAAGTGGTGACGCTTCCGCAGGGATGTCGGTGTCCATGTGTCCACAGAGAAGGGGAGCCCTATCGGCATCTCGATCGGCATCTCGATCCCTCTCTCTCTTTCCAAGCCCTAAACTTCGATATGGATCAAAACTATGGTGGATTATATATCGGGTTTCTGCTGTGGCTCCTTGCCGCGGAAGGAACGGGAGAGAGGAAGGATGGCAAGAGGGTGCGAATTTACAGAGTGATCTCCTTTTTCCCTCCTCGTCGAGTTTGGATGTGGTTTAAGCTGACCATGTTTGGATTATGGATCCCAGTTGATCCCAATCCCTGCAGACCGATGCCCACCGATATGGATCGTTTGGGAACAGAAAACAGAAAGAGGTGGAGGTCCGCCCATCCTTATAATAAGACAGAGTTAATATTTTTATTGTATATATCATGAACTAAAAATGTAATAATTTTGTGTTTTTAAGGAGAGTTGCCTTATGATTTAATTATTTTAAATAATATTATTAATGTTAAAAACATCATGTGGCAAAGTTGACCTGGTCAAAAATATCATGTCACATCTTAGGTCTAGTTGGTCTCCAAAAATATTTTGGATAATTTATTAAAAACTCATAATAATGAGTTTTTATTAGATGGTGTCTCTTTTATTAAAAAATTTTGATAATACTTTTGAATCGGGTTATTCAAAATTCGATCAATCCATAGGTTGTTTGTCTCAATCTATATTAGATTAATTTCGGGTTGTATTCTTAACTCGGATTAGGTCATATTTGATATATTATTTCTATCTCCTTCTCCTCTTTTGTTTTCTATTGTTTTATTGCTCCCTCCCCTCCCCCTCCTCCGCTTTATCACCTCATTATTTAAATTAGAAGTCATATCAAATTCAAATTATACTTTGGATACAATCGAATTATACTCAAGTTATATTCATTCATAAATCATATTTAAAATATTTTTTTTATAAATTATATTATAATTTTTTCTAAAATTATAAGCTTGATAAATTTATCATAAAAATATAAATTTATTTTCTATTAATATGGTAATTGGGTATCTACAATTGCATCTTGGTAATTGAATTAAAATCGGATCAAATTAAAGGGGGAGATAAATAACAAACATTATGAAATTAATATGATTTGTTAATCCATCTGCATCAAATAAGAGGAAAGTCATCGAGGGATCGATTATAGTGGAGAGAAGTCCTTGAACCTCTTACAAAGAAAAATTAGCGTCGATAAAGTCAGATATAATAGTCGAAGCCAAAGACACATAACTAGATGAGAGAAGTTTGTCACATACAATCGATGCTAATGAAGCTAGAGAAAAGACAAGTCAAATATTATAATCACCGATGAAGATGAGAATAGTTTGTTGTTGCCATCGCCTACACTAAGATTATACTTATTTGATGTAACCCACGAATGTAATCCCTATATTTGAAGCAAAAGATTTTACTTACAACAAACTTGACTTGCAACGTTTGATGTAGCCCACGAATGTAATCCCTATATTTGGAGCAAAAGATATTACTTACAACAAACTTGACTTGCAACTGAGTAGATCTGCAACCAATTTGACCTGATTCAAAAGAATCAATTTGAATAGGATCGAGAATCCAAACGACTCGAACTACCCATGGATCGATCTAACTTAAATCAAATCGATTCAAGGATATTAATAATATTTTAATAAAAAATATTTATAGTAAAAACCAAATATGAGAGCGTTATATGAGAAAATCCTAATATTAATTTTTTTTTGATAATTTTTTCATAAGATATTTTTCGATATTTAAGCTAACAAATAGCTTATCATCCTTTTCGTATGCCACTGATAATATCATGAAATATTTTTTTAAAGATATAATGTTTACATTTACATTTGACTAACAAGGTCATATCGTCGCACATCTCATCAGCCCTTCTGACTAACTGAACATCACGCATGGGTCTTATTGTTTAATCAAATGCACATGTCAAATTCGGACTTACTATCAAATCAAAAATCAGATGTGAACCATTCAATTGCATGAGAATGGTTGGTTGCTCGAATCCTAAAGGCCATACGTTCAGTGATAGAGAGGCAAATATGTGCCGACACTTCAATGTATAGGATCCGGGTCATCTCTCGATCCACGTTCGCGCCCGAACTCCGCTAAGAACGGGTCGAGTAGAGACGGGTCGGGCCAAATTTCGGGCTTCACTACGTCACCACCAGTACGACACGGAACGTCCCGAAACCCTGTTTCCCGCCATCACAGCACCGGTTGGGCGCCAAGCCTCTTCCTCTGCGTCCCAATTCGAAACCCTAACCGGGCTCTTTCGGACGGACCCCGGGCGGCAGTGAGGAACCGTACGAGGCTGATCGAGAGAAAGATGCGAGGAGGGACGGTGCAGGTCATCTGGCACGACACCCAGCCGGTCCTCACCCTAGATTTTCACTCCCCCACCGGTCTTCTCGCCACTGGCGGCGCCGACCACGACATCAAGGTTCCGATCTCGTATTGTTTCTGGGCTTTCTTTCTTCGGACCTGAAAGGATGGAGTTTTGTTCGATTCTCGCGGAATATTCGATTGTACTGCTTTCTTAAGTCTGAAAAAAATCGGGTTTCGATCTTTTGATACAATTGTAGCACTTCCTTTGCAAAGAGTTCGAGGTTTTAGTGTTTAGAAATATACGTTAGAATTACATCTGCGAAATGATTTACTAGCTTATTTGTGGTTAGTCTTCAGTTTGGTAGATCTAATACGCCATTCTAATCCCATAGTAGTCATAATAAACTAGTGGTAGTTGTTTCCTCGCATCCTTGCCATTTAAGCTCCTACTTTTCACACTTTTAAAGTTAGTTTTTCCCCTTCAGCTTGAAAGTTTGCAAGTTTTACTGTGAATTTGGATAGAAAAGCTATTAGGTTAGTGTTTGCCATGCAACAGGTAATAACCCTCCCTAATCTGCATGATTATTCATGGGTTGGGGCAACACACCCAGTCGTTGTTTAGAAGACAGGCAAGATTTATTTATACTGTTGTTGATAGCATGACTTGTTCCTCGCTAGCTAGCTTTTCAGAACACTAATATCATCACCAAGTTTCTCTCTAATCTTCTCTAGAGTACTCAGACTCCAAAGAGATTTGCGACAGTATCCACAATATGATGGTAACTGTACCTTTTTGGGCTTGTCGTATCACACCATGTTGTTATACCCTTGCAAAGTTGTTGAACCATTGCACGTGTCTGTTGAGTTGTCTTTTTATTATTATTTTTCTGAATTTTCTGAACTATTGTTTAATTTGTCACATTTTGTTTGCAGCTTTGGCTGATAAGATCAGATGAATCACAAAGGAGTCATCCAACAGTTTTGTATCAAAATAGCCTTTCTTACCATAGTTCTGGCGTGAATATCTTGCGCTTCTCTCCTTCTGGTAAGAATATCGTTTATGATATTCCTGCTGTTGAAACTACATACGCATACTTAGAATGCTTGATACATACCTTTTTTTTTGTTTTTCAAATTTCTGGATAGGATCCATCAAGTGAAACTGCTTCTGATGCTTTATGGTCAGTAGCTTCCAGTTTCTCATAATGACACAGGATAACTGGGAGCCAATTCTTCTATGAGCTTGAAGATTTATTTATAGTTGACCAAATATTTGTTTTCAGTTGGACACATGTTTACTTTTCTCATAGTGTTTGCTTCCACTAATTAAAGGCTATTTGTCTTTATTTCTGTCATATTTTAAGATGATTTGTTCATGCTGGAGGTCGAACTTTTGTTAATTGGCAAATATTTCCTGGTCTATATTGTGTATGTGTTTTCGGCCATACATTTTACAGTATTGCTAAGGTCAGACAGCTACTAATTGTGTTCTTGATTTATAAGTTTGTTTCTCCATTTCTCCAGCCTTCTCTTCAGCAATTGAAATATGAAAGTAACAACTTTATGACCTTTAACATACTTGATGTACCTGAAACTTTTGAATTTATCTTGTTTGCAATTATCTTCATGACACCCTGGGAAATGTGTGCTTATTCCACAAGATAGAAAATTAGAAAATTTTGTATTCAACAAAATAAGGGCTCAATGGTCTCAGAACTCAAAGTAGTTATTATTGTTGTTGTTCATTTATTGTCCTAACTATTTAATTGAATGAATCACTTGGGTTCTTGATTATTTATGCCATCATCATTACATAGATTTTGATATCCTTGCCAAATGACTCCTAAAATACTAAAATTTTCTCTAGGGCATTGTCTCATCAACTTTTTTTATCCTGTGAAATTTTTCCAAAGGGAAAAGAAATGGTATTTTATTTGTTGTGTTCTTTATGTCTCTATTACTTTTACAAGTTGTGTTTGGAGTTCCGCTCCTCAGAACTATTAGAATACTGGTTAGCCTTTGCGAACTAGAAGACCAGGGTTTGAATGATTAAAATAACCTCTATGCTTGTGGTGGTATAACTGTGTACATTGGTGACCATCCCTAGATCCAGTATTAACAAGAGCTTGTGTATTGGGCTGCTGTTTAACTTTTAGAGTACTGCAAGTGTCCTTATAGGTTGTTGGTGCAATGTTTCATGGTACATCTGATATTTAAGATTTTGAGTGTGACATTTAGCTTGGAGATCTGATTGGAATAAGATTTTGATATAAATAAAAAATGTCACTTAACAAAGTTGAAAGACCTACATGATGGCATATTTTTTATTATCCAAACTTTGACCTCTTACATTTGTCTCTCTTGTTGTCCATTATATTCCATGTACTTGATTCCTGCAACTAATATCACAAATTCCTTGTACTTGATGCCTGATAACATCCATAAATTTTGGTTTTTTGATTTCTTTTTTTGTGTGTGTGTGCAGGAGATCACCTTGCATCAGGTGCTGATGGTATGCATATTGATAGTCCAATTAGTTGGTTGATTCATGTTAGCTGATTCTTTGTTATGTGACATTGTCACTATAGATTTATTTAATCGATTCTTCTAATTTGTAGGTGGTGAACTAGTTATTTGGAAGCTACACTTGACAGATGATGGTCAAACTTGGAAAGTATTAAAGACATTATTGTAGGTCTTTCCATAAACAATTTTGATACAATATTGTTTACTAGTGGCCCTGATTTTATTATCTTGATTAGATTTCATCGCAAAGATGTTCTTGACCTCCAATGGTCTTCTGATGGTGCATACATGATTTCTGGTTCAGTTGATAATTCTTGCATAATATGGGATGTTACTAAAGGTATGCCACCTTTTAGGTGCTTAATTTTTTCACTTCATTGTCTGGGTGGGCATTGGGTTAAACCTATGCATCAACAATTCAGGCTCAGTCCATCAGATTTTGGATGCTCATTTGCATTATGTTCAAGGGGTTGCTTGGGATCCTTTGGGTCAGTATGTTGCTTCCCTTAGCTCTGATCGGACATGTCGAATTTATGTTAATAAGCCTCAGAGTAAACATAAGGGCAATGAGAAACTGAATTATGTTTGCCAGCACGTTCTCACAAAATCAGACTCACAAAGGTTGGATGACTCCAAGGTTAGTAACTTGGAAAATGTTGTTTGTTTCCTTATTTTATCACTGACATGACCCTGCTAATACATATCACTTTATTTTCAGTCAGTGTCATCAAAACCACATCTATTCCATGATGAAACATTGCCATCCTTCTTCAGGAGATTGGCATGGTCACCAGATGGAACATTTTTACTAGTGCCAGCAGGTATGGATGTAAGCATACCACTCATGGAATAATTTTTGTGATGGTAGTTTCTCTCCTTGTTACTACATATTTTTTTCAATTTCCTTAGTTTTTATCCTGTCTTCTTCCATTATCTTACATTCAGCTAATCCATTGAAATTCTTTGAATGAAATTTTAATAACTAGTCATCCAGAATTAGAAACCACCAATGCCTGACCATTCAAACCCACCTTTTTTTTTGACAGTCAGCTTACTGTTTTCTTATAACATTAGTCTATCGATAGTGATTTGTGAATATCTGCTAAGCTGTTCCATTATGCTAATAGTTTTTGTCCCTACCCTGTTTTAGAAGTCTTTCCAGAACAGTACTTAGCCTTCTTGCTTTTCATTAATTTTCTTTCTTTGCCTCGTATGTTGAATTATTGTCACACCACTCAAAATTCCCATTTATGGATCAGATGTGGAACTGGCCATCCATATCCATCAAATAATAGGCTCCATTGGGTAGCACAGTTTGAATCTCAAAAGAACCTTCCAAAGTTGGATCTATTGTACCAAGAGGTAGGATAGTTTTCAATTAAAAATTCTCCTTCAACAGATTTAGGCTTGACTCTGTTGTTGTAGGCAAATGAATGTGAGAGACGAACCAGAGTTGACCTTTTGCTCAAAAATGTTTAAAGGTCATTTGAAGTTCTATCATTGTTGGTTTTTCATTGCTAAATTTTAGGCAGTCACAAAAAAATGATTTCATGAGAAATTGCCTGGCCGTAAAATCTCAAGCCATATGGCCTTGCACTAGTCTTTTTTTGATGTTCATCTAATTGTTCTTGTTCTGTCACATTTTAAACACGTACTATTCTTCAGTTCAAGCCTCAGAATTCATGTTCTGCTCTGTCAACAAAACATTTGCATTGAGAGTTTGGTCAATGTTCGTACAAATATTATAGTCAAGATGTTTATACTTAGGTGCATGCTTTCTGAAGCATTTGGCTCTGCGAAGCATTTGACATTGAGTTCTTGGTAGAGTTTCTCAGACATAAGATCTCCTTTTAATCTCTTTCTATCATTCGTGAACCAAATGACTGTAAACAGAAAAGGTTGAAGCTAAGGGATGTCTCTATGTGTATTATTTCTTTGCCTTTTTGCTCTGTAGAAAGGGAACTTTACATAGTTATGTAGAAGGTGATTTTGAACAAAACTTCTTATATTTGACCCGTGGTTGTTTTAAGTGCTGACAACTTTTAATTTCATTTGTTTGCTGAAACAAAGACTTGGGACTTTTGTTGAGCCTGGCACCACATTGGAGATACCAAACTTCTTGAAGTCGATTCTTTCCCATCAGTTATCACATATTTATTAATCGCCATGGATTTGTGACCCCGTCAGTCAAGTGAAATCATCCATCATGATGTCTCCTCAAACTCTTCCCAGTTGTCATCTCAATTGAGCTATCCAGTTTTCTCTTGTTGCTTTGTTACATATGGTTTAGAAGAAGAGACTATGGATATTTATTTAATTAAATGGATTGATGTATCAAATTTTGTGCAAAACAGCTGTGTAATTATCTACAAATAAACTCTTCACATCTGAGAAGTGAAATCCATCTCGCCATACCTTGTTTGGTAATTCATTGGCATACATATGGCCCCTATATATCCACTATAGGTATACTGGCTATGATAAAGGAGGAAGATTTACTGTCGAGCTTCCCTGCAATGCAGGATACGAGGGTTCAATTTGAGGCATTTCAATATTCCATGACTCAATTGCTGGTCACCCGATTGCAAACAAACAACTGTTATACCAAGACTCACCTTGTGGGTAGGCTATCTGGGGTTCAATTCCGCTGATTGTATCTCATAATAAATGAAATTAGACATAAATCTATATAAAGTTAAATTTTTTAAGTTTGACAATTGTTTTTGTTTTTTTTCTCCAGTCCTTTTTGCAACTTTTCTTATAGGCTTTTTTTCTTCTTTTGTTGCACACAGAATTGCAATTTTCATCAAGGAATATGATCATGTTTGTTATAAAATTAAACTAATTTGAAAGTTTGATTGTAGCAATGGCTACTTTTATAGTAAATAAAATCACATAATACTTTCTATTTGGTGCATGCAAGTTGTAAGACAATACCTGTTTGAGATGTAATGTGCATGCTGTAATTTGCAATAAGTAAAACATGATACCTAACAATGTACATATTCCTGTAGTGATTTTTTATGGAAACCCTAAAGTTCAGTTATTTTATCAATATTCTTTTAGATTTTGAAGCTTTTAGGTTGAGATGTCTCCGGTTTATATTTAGTTTCTCCATGTTGTGAATGTTTCAAGCGTCTAGCATGTCCTTGTGCTATGTATGCTTTTACTATTTGCTTGGTTATTTAAACTCTCTCTAGCTAGAGTATGGGATTAACGGTGCATTGTTTGGGTATTTTATTCTTTTCTTTTTCCATTTCTATTTTTCCTTTGGTTGCTGATTGATCATGGAAAATACAACAAATCCACCAGTTCTGTGCAAAATTTTCTGATTATTGCTGTTATATTTTCATATTTAGGTACATATAAATATTCATGTTCATCTGAAACTGTCAATACTGCATATATTCTCTCAAGGATTGTTTGGGCATTTTATTGTTTTCTTTTTTCATTTATTTTTTTTCCTTCGGTTACTGATTGGCCATGAAAAATCTAAAAAATCCACCATTTCTGTGCAACATTTTCTGACTATTGCTGGTTATTTTTTCATATTTAGGTACACATAGATATTCGTTTTCATCCGAAACTGTCAATACTGCATATATTCTCTCAAGGAGAGATCTTTCAAGGTACGACAGCTAAATTTTTTGGAAGATTATATCATTCCTGATGACTGTCATTATGGATACTTAAATAGAACTGCACCTACTGCACCAACCAAAACATTCTGCAATTGATATGGTTAAGCTGCACTTCTCAAAATTTTAAAAATGTAAAAAACATGTGAAATTTGTATTCATAGAAAATCAATATGTACCTACATCCTTGATAGTCCATTTAGTTCTAAATTACCCTGGTATTGTAGCTCCATGTTCTTACTTTCATGGTTACATTGTAAAAATGTTGTGATTAAAAAAACTTTTGAAGTTGATGTTTCTCTAGTTGTGACAACCACTTTGGTTTTACAGACCTGCCGTGCAACTCCCAGGGGCTAACAAACCAATAGTTGCTGTGAGATTCTGCCCTGTTCTTTTTGCTCTACGAGGTTCTAATTCAGGTTGGTGTCTTGTGTAGCTAATATGCTGTTGTACAAAATCATATCAGGGCCTAATTTGCTTTCAGTATCTGCAGCTGGTTTCTTTAAACTTCCATATAGGGTTATTTTTGCTCTGGCAACCTTGAACTCTCTGTACATTTATGACACTGAAAGCTTGCCTCCAATTGCGATATTTGCTGGACTACACTATGCAGCCATTACAGATATTTCATGGTTGGTGTCATTTAAATGTTCTTTATATTTAGCAAACTTTGTTGGGATTAAAAATCCCTAGAATCATTTATTTTTTAGTGCTACTTTCAAGAACTCTTGTGGTTCTCCAGTTCCTTATCAAACTACTTTATTTGCAAGGTCGTCTGATGCAAAGTATTTGTCACTGTCCTCACGAGATGGATACTGTACAATTATAGAATTTGAGGACCATGAACTCGGAGAACCTATTTCTCCCTCAGGTATGCCAATTAATAGTTTCTTTGTTGGCTAATGCTTCATTTTAACGTGCAAACTGCACTTGACTAGAATTAATATCTTCTGCTACTCTATTATATGCATGGTTTTATTTAATATAAAATGTTTAACTGGTTCTCCATTTCTGACATTGGCAACTTTAGTGAGAATGGGAACACCTTTGAAATTTCCTCTCATTACAAGGTTTCATTGTGATAATTGCTTATTGTTTGCGCGAGTAACTTCTAACAAACCATGATCACAGAGTAAGATTCCTGACTAATTAACTTGCCACCTTAGGCTTCATGATAGGCCCTTCTATTGCCTAATTAATGAGTTGGGGCACAAAGTTTTTCCCTTTTATTGCCTAACTTTGGGATTCTTTTGGTTGATGTGTCATTCTATTTCTTCCTTTTTGTTGTTTACTGCCGATGGTGCCAGGCTTTAAGTTATAATACAGACAAGTATTCTGGCACGTGCCATTTGGGTGACCGGTCAGCACACCTGATCAGTGGGTACTCGAATCCTCTTTGAAAAGCATATGCAATCTCATGACAACCATGGTGAATGGACGTTAGCTTCTTTTTTTTCTGATGCGTCTAGAAATGGGATTCATAATAGCTGATTGATGGGTTGGATAGGTTTGTTTTTGAAGGACTTACTAACTCTAACTGGTGATAAAGCCATGTTAGTTTGCATATTTTGCAGCTTTCCTTTTGTCATTGAACTTGTGCAGAGGATGGACCTGAACCCAGGCTTATATTATGTGGATCTTAATTATGATTACTATAGAGACCTATATCTCTGCTCATGGTTTTTCATGATGAAATATCATCACAATTGTGTAGAAGCATCTAAGGCCTCAGAAGGGAAGGCTGATTTGTCCAATGTGGAAACTGAGGTGACGGACCATATGGAAATTGACAAGAAGAATGCTGCTAAAGTTAACAGTGAAACAGTTACAAAGATCAAGGAAGGGAGACTGCCAATATCAACCGTCACGAAGAACAAGAACTCCGACGCAAATAAATCTACCAAGAAGCGCATAACTCCTACAGCCATCAACTAAATGGCAAAGATGTTGTTTCAGAATATCTGTAGGTTAAAAAGAGTTGTACCTGCTTTTGATTTGTCCTGTAATTTTTTTTATTTGCATTTTTGTTCTTAGCAAAGATGGGGAAAGCTAACACAAAATCTTGAGACTCTGTTGTTGCTGTTTGTTGCAGGGTGTATCCTTGTATAAATAATATACAAGGCGATTATTGTTCCATTGTCTGAGCTTTTTGTTACTCGTCTTTGTTAGCTATGTTGCATTGTTCTGCTAATGCCATGTTTTTTGAAGGATAGTTTTGCAGCAATCTTATTAATCATTGGCTGATCAATTCAATGAACAAAAGCATTGCAATTACTTTAGTTGCCATAGTGAAACCCATATATACAGGGAGAAAATAGTAAAATTAATTTAATTGTGTTTTTCTCTCTGTAGTCATCGCTGATATTTGTATATAATACATATACATTATTTGTAATGATTCATCATTGTACAGTTCAATGGGAGGGACAACGTGATTGGGTGTACCTTTGCGCATGAAACTACGCGAGTGGGTGTAAAAATTTCAAATTGATGTCGAAGAATTTGAAGCCTTGAAGTTTTTATATTGTTTGTGCCTCCAAAATTACTTTTTAATATTTTTCAGTGGAACCAAGAGTATTTTAATCTACAGTACTTTAGATTAATCAAGAACATATATTTATATTAGTAAAAAAATAGAATATAAATTTTTTAAAATAAAGATGCTGAAATATTCATAAGAATATCTAAGAAGTTACTATATTAGAAAAAAAAAAATAAATAGATTTTTATTTTTGTACTAGTAATCTTTTTCAATATGTCCAATTTTTTTGTCAAAAAAAAATTGATGAGTTTCTTAGTTACATTCATTTCGGTTTCTCTAATCCTCATTTGATTGGTTTTCTCCTCTGTCATTTTGATCTCTCTCTTGAGATCTGATTTCTTAATTTTTCTTTTGATCTTTCTTTTAATTTATTTTCATTTGAAGACATGATGTAAAATTTTATTTGAAGATTCATTCATTTTTTTGCTTATGAAGTAAAAGGAAGCCCATTATTTCATCAATAGATAATGTACTTTAGATTATTTTCTACTATAGTTTAGAGATAAACTTCGTAAAACCTTTTCTATTATAGTTTGATCTTTTAAGTTTTCAGCATAAGATCTCATATGATTCATGATACCAGAGACTTTTAAAAAATATTTTATTAAAAAAATTTCAAATCGATGTCGAAGAATTTGAAGCCTTGAAGTTTTTATATTGTTTGTGCCTCCAAAATTACTTTTTAATATTTTTCAGTGGAACCAAGAGTATTTTAATCTACAGTACTTTAGATTAATCAAGAACATCTATTTATATTAGTCAAAAAATAAAATATAAATTTTTTAAAATAAAGATGCTGAAATATTCATAAGAATATCTAAGAAGTTACTATATTAGAAAAATTAAGATATAAATGCAATATTTTATGAAAGTTTCATATGATTTAGAGTGTATATCATGACTTTTATTTTCTGTATAAAATTTTTACCATAGGTTGTCAACTTACTTAGAAGGTCAAATATAAAAAAACATTGCATGAATCAATCTTAATTCGGTGAAAACAAAAAAAAGGAGAAAAAAAAAGAAAATGGCACACTATTCAGATTCTAAAAAATTAAAATTAAAAAAAATTGTAAATTAGAAAACAGTGACTTACGTCCATCTAGGTATAATTCAAAGCTTTTATAAAAAAAATAAATGATTTGGATCAGTCCTCGTGTAAAAGACACTATTTTTGGTTTGACCTTCTATATTAATTTTTCTAATTTAGAGAATCTATAAGGTATTTTTTTTCCTGATTTTTTTTACATTTGAATAGTGTATCATTTTCTTATTTTCTTCATATTTTTTCTATTTCCACTGAATTATGATGGATCCATACAATGTTTTATAACATTTAACATTTAATCTTTTAAAATATACTATGTTTGGTGTGACCCTAAAAGTCGACGATGGCGATAATGTTGTAACTTAATGGCGACAATGTTGGAAGTCGACGATGAGAATAGCGAATTTGGCGACAGCAATACTCGAAGTCGACGATAAAAGGTGATGGAACATTAGAAGCCACTTTGTTGGAATTTATAGCGATGATGTTGGAACTTGATAGATAGATAGATAGATAGATGCATTGGAACTCGATGGTGACACTAGATCTCGATGCTTCCTGTTGGTAATCGAAATCCTAAACCCCTAAGCATGGGAATCAGAGATGAAACGATGATTGTGAATGAAGACGGATGAAATGTGAGAGATGAAAGGTCATACACCATGCAGGCATCTTCTACGAAAGGTAAAAAAACAATGTACGGTATACAAATCAGGCATGTTAAACAAGAATTACTGTCATTTTCAGACAATTACTGTAACGCGCACTTGGTCGGCAGCTATTTAATCTCCCACCTCCTCCAACGACCCTCCACCTCTCGGACGTCGACCTATTAAGTACTCCTCCGCGCGAAAGAAGCCGTCGGTAGGAGATCTTGAGCTGGAATTAGGGCTTTTAATGAAAGGAGTGAACTTTGGGAGTGAATAAGAATCTGGTTTGATTCCCGTCTCTGGCTCGATTTGCACCTGTGAGTTTTGCGATCTAGTGGAGGTCTTGTTCTTTGATCCAAATTCGTACTTCTTTTGTCGGCCAATATCAAGTTTGAAGCTTTTCAATGAGAAAAATATCATCTTTCTTCTTTGTTGCTCCTAGATATTGGTTTGGCATCAATCGCTTGTAATTTGGTTGCCGTTTTGTTGATCTTGGATGGGACTGAGGGATATCTTGCGTCCTGAGGTTCGTCTTGATATGCTGCTGAAAGGTGGGATGGTTTTTCGCAGGAGGAATTCTTTGACTTCAATTACCGGTGCATGAAATGGAGAGTGGTGGTTTTAGTAGGAGGATGTCGGTTCGATTGACCCCTAGAATTGCGAGCAGACCTAGGGTTTGTGTTCGCAGGAAGTCGTGGGTGGCGCCGAGACCTTCGATCAGTGATCTCGTACTAGCCTTCTGTCTGGCCTCTCTCGTTCTCGTCGTTGGATGTATCGTCTATCTCTATGTTTTCCAAAACTTTGACGGTGAGAATTCTGTTGCAGGATTAATTGGTGACGCTAATGTTTGTAATGTCTTTGATGGTAGTTGGGTGCCGGATAGTTCGTACCCTCTGTACAATAGTTCGGAATGTCCATTTGCTGAAAAGGGGTTTAACTGTTTGGCAAATGGGAGGAAGGATATCGACTATCTTAAGTGGAGGTGGCAGCCACGGCAATGTGATGTACCTAAATTCAATGTGCATGACATCTTGGAAAGGCTGAGAGGGAAAAGGGTAGTCTTTGTGGGTGATTCAATGAGTCGCACACAGTGGGAGTCTCTAATATGCATGCTCATGACTGGAGTGCAGGATCCCAAGACTGTTTATGAAGTCAATAGTAATCAGATCTCAAAAACGATTCGCTTCTTAGGTGTCCAGTTCCAATCGTTCAATTTGAGCATAGAGTTTTTCCGCTCGGTGTTTCTTGTACAGCAAGGCTTGCCACCTAGACATGGGCCAAAACGGGTTCGGACAACACTACAGCTGGACAAGATGGATGACATAAGCAGGAAGTGGGTTGATTCAGATGTACTTATATTCAACTCTGGTCATTGGTGGACTTCAAGCAAACTCTTTGACATGTAAATCATTTAAATTTTCCCTTCATGTCCATAAGTTATAGTTGTATTAGACATGTAAATTAGTGTTGTATTCAGAACAACATTAAAGCTTTTTAACAATGAAAGTCGAAGAATGTCTATGATAGCTCTGTCATCTCCATCTTATAGCTTTCATAAATTCATTGTCATCATAGTTTAGCAAAATTAACTCCTTCCATATGCTGGAATTTTGGTGGCCTTAAATGATGCAGAGTAATTTGGACTTCAAAGGGAATTTTTATGTGCAATCTCTACTCACTATGCGCTTTGAGCTCGAGTAATATCATTATACAGTTAATGCATATTGGCATTTAGAACAAATCTTCTGTCCTTTTCTTGTGTTAATACTGGATTTTGAATGGTCCTTTTCTCAGGGGTTGCTATTTCCAGATTGGTGGAACCCTGAAGCTTGGAATGTCCATCAATTCTGCATTTAGAGTTGCTTTAAACACCTGGGCTTCTTGGGTCGAGACAATGGTTGACACAAATAGAACTCATGTCTTCTTTCGGACTTATGAGCCCTCCCATTGGAGGTATCTATTTATACCTCATTTGATTAAGTAGTCGAGCCTTCTAGCAGGCTTGGCTGCATTTCCTAATGAAGTAGAAATGATTTCCTTTGGTGATTTTTAATTTCAGCATTTTGCATGAGCAAGTACCTATAATAGTATATTTTCAAGTTTTGTTTGATATAGGTTACTGGTCAGATGGAGTTTGTGAAATACGTGGACTTTTATTTTTCTTGCTGAATTAGTTAACCATTTCTACTTCATATTCCCTCCTATATTTGTATGTTATTCTGTAGACATGAACAGTCACTTTCTTTTTGGAATTTTCCTTCAGGAAAATTTATGCACTTCACAGAATGCAATTGGGGCCTCGAGTGGAATTTGATATATTGCTCACAGAAAGTAAGAAAGGACAATCTTGAATAGGTTTGATGGTTAGAGATGTTAAATTGAGAGCTTTTTAGCATCTTCAAGTGTAATTTAATCAGATTGAATCTGGCATAATTTTATTTTGATTCAAATTTAAGAATAACAAGTAGATCTAGAAATATTCCAAGTTCAAGTTAGAGATATAATTAAATAAGAAAATATAATGTTAAGAATTAGCATCATGGTTCTAGTGAGGCAATATTCTATTAGAAAAACAACAAGCAACAAATTCATAATGAAGATAAAGAAGTTACATATTACCAAGAGAATCAAGATAATCTTGGAGTAGGGGAGAGGAAAAAGTCCTAGTCTAATGAGGCAAAAGCAACATGAAAGAGAATAATATAGGGGTACTGGTGGATGACAGTGCATTATTCAATACATGATCATTAATTTAATGTATATAACAGCAAAAATAATTTTTTTCTCAATCAATACTAGTAACAATAACTTGAATTCTACGGCTCTTTTTATTGTAATTGGATCTTATTTTGTCACCTACCAATTAATTAAAGTTTGACTCTCGGCAAATAATAATATAAGAATCTTTTCTTACCTAAATTTAATTATTTAAAAGTTCAGTACAGTTAGAGATATAAATCAAAATATTATAACAAAAAATATCTATAATGATCGTCCTCCATTGAAAACTAAGTACCTAAGTCCTAATGCTACTAAGATCAAGCCTCTCATTCCTCCTTGGCTGATAACCCTTTTTTGAAAGCTTAATAGGCCAATGACATCGAGTGTAGGTTTGATCAACCTATTTCCAAATGAGAGTAGGACTAACTAGGCCAAGCCTACTCTTTCTATGGGTCCTCTTCATGCCTTGAAATGGGAAAAAATCTACCTGTTCTTGTTTTAGCTTATAATCATAGTTTGAGTAGAATGTTCTGAGTTTGATAAAGTAAAGCTCATGACCTCTTTAAATTGATGTAGAAATCCTTTTGGCTTTGGAATTCACCTTGTGGTACACCTTGCGATCCATCCCAAATCATCTCTAGAGTTGTCTTAGTCAAAGACACTTGACAAAGGGAACCATTAGCTACAACGATGTCCTCTTTGTTTGTCAGGAAATTGACACAAGACAAACAAGTATGATAGTACAAACTACACTTTAATCTTATATTAAATTTGTCACAAATTTAGAGAGCTATTAATCCAAACAGCAGCTAAAGTTTTGAGATAAGTCGAAAAGACGAGGGCCAAAAACTGTGAAATTAGTTAAAAGCTAAAAAAATGTTTGTCATAGAGAAAGGGAAGATGACTAAGGTCATTGAACATAAAGAAACAAAATTTTATTCATAAAAAATTTAGCCATGCGTGTAAGTATTTATATATAAAATGTTGTGAATAGTTTTCTGGTGATTACCAAGCTGGAGGCTAGGGTGGAAACCTAGGTTTTATTTTGTGATTCCCATGTGCTAATGTGAGTTCCTTGCTGATTTTGTGGTCTATAAGAAGACCAGCAGGGCATCAGAATTTGCTCCAGCAAAGTTCCCTTCAATGGTCAATTTAGCAGATGGTCAAAATATAATAAACAAGTTAAAGAAGGAGAGGAAAAGAGAGAGATAGAAAGGTCACATTCTATCCTTTATGTGGTCATGGTTACTCTAAGGGAATTTTAAATAGGTGTTGGATTCAGCCAACCAAGAGTTGACACGTGTGGATGGGGATAATGATCAAAGGTCTGCATCCAAGATCTCAAGCTCAACACCATATGCATTGCATGGATGTCACATGGTAGCCCAGACTGTACCTCCAACACCTATGATGGAATTAGGGCACATACTTCTGCATTCAAGATAAGGCTTTTAATCAATTACGTGAATCTCACAATAGCAAAAATTTTTACTAGCTTGATTTGGGACATAGTATAATTTAAACTATATATTCTTTGTAGTAAGTTCTTTAAGTTATAATGAATTTCAGGATAATATTTTTTTTGAAGCTAATAGAATCTTGATTTGATCCATAAATATGATATTAGATTTTTTTATCTTGACATAGATTATCAAAATCTTACATTCCCAGGAAAAGTTGTCCTTTGAAAGATTTTTAGTTCACATGGCAACCATTTTAATCTGTTTGAACAAGTCACTGCCCAGATCTGAATGCTTCACTGAAATAAACCATATTAATCCTGAGATTAAGTATTAAAACATAATAATCTTGGGATCGAGTGTTATTTTTCATCCATCTGCCATGACAGTTCTAGATACCTTGATTATTACTAATTTAACAAAGAAGATAAATATTTTCAATTAGTGAGTTCATCCATGCATAAGCATGGTAAGTTTGACAACAGAAGGTATATTAGTTGTTAATAGATTGGTGCAATTCCATATTGGCAATTGTAGCTTATCCTCGCTGAAATTTAGAGTTGGGGTGTGCTTATTCATTCAGTAATGATTTCATTGACATTTCTTTTTTTTGAATTGTCGTCATGCTCTACCATTTAAAAGGTAATGTAAAACATTTGATTGTAGATATTGTAGCAAATAGTAGTAGTGTCATACTTGAAGTCATGCTGAAAAGACATATAGGTAGCTTTTGAGCAAGTTCACATACAAATTCTGGTTGATTATATTCCTTAAATATAGGTTGGCTCACATCGGTCAGATCATGGTTTGGCCACTCTCAAAATGACAACATGTTGTTTTTTAAGAAAAAAATAAGTAATAAACCTTCAGTTAAGAGATATCTTGGCCAATTGGAATATGCTGGCACAATCAAAATGTACCATACAGAAACATATTGGCAAACACAACACTAGCAAGGTCCTAGCTTGCACCATGCCAATTCGTGTTGGAGGTTGCCAACGTATGGCTAGGATAGCATTTGTCTCGTGCTGGTTGGCAATAGTGTCTTCTTACCTAGATGACACGGAATTGATGCTGGTTGGCACTAGTGTCTTCTTACCTAGATGACACTGAATTGTAATGTCCCATAAAGGTGCTAGCATGCCATGTGTTGTAGAACAATAATCCTTGATTTTGGATTCTGTAATAACCTATCAGACTTGTCTAGTATTAACAAAACTTGACTGTCTTATAGCTAATTTATTGAGGATCATGGCTGATTTGGCAGACCTCAAATAGATAAAAGAAGGAGAAAGAAAAAGAATTGGTATTCATGATTAGATCTTACCAAAGCTACCAAATTGGCTGAGCCCATAAAGCATGGGTTCAAAATAATTGTTGGTGTATCCATATTTTTAGATGAGCAATATTAAATGTTGAAAAATATAGTCATACTTCATTATAAAGTTTTGAAAGAAGTCTAGATATGCAATTTTAGCATTATCATTGTTGATCTTCATCGTACATGTATGATTTTGGTATAAAATAATTCATGCCTTTGCTGTAAGCAAAAACTTATGTTCCATTCTTGCTGTCTGCTTATCAGATCAAACTCATATATCCATCTGGGGCCCATGTTGCAACTAAGTTACCTAAACATGGAAGTAAATTCTGGCATCCTAGATATATGGTATTATTCTGTACTAATCCATCTTGGTTATCCTTGGTCCTTCTGGTTTAACATTTGGTGTTGGCAAAGCTACTTTTCTGCCCAAGACATTTGCCCCATTGAACTTGCGCTACTGTTTTTGTGGAGATCAGAATGCTTTTGAGTTCCCCTTCACTCTTGAAATATATTTGTTGGTTTTTATTTCACTCCTCAATCAGAATTCAACCTCCATAAAGCATGCAATTGTCGGTTGTATCTAGTGCACAAGTTTTCATAAATCCCTTAAATTGTGGCCACAGTTTTCTATAAAGAGTAGGAAGACGACCATGGCTTTGTAAACCAGTAGGTTGTTACCCATGGTTCTCGGTACTTTTTGTGTCCATCTAAGATTTAAAGGAATTACTGCAATGGAGTTCAACCAGTTGAAAGTAATAATTTCTTCTGGTGTTCATTCCTTGAACTTGACATGAACCACATTTCCTTCTTTTTGACAATGCTACTGGATACTATGTCCCATCATGTCAATCACGTTTTCTATATTTAAATGTACATTTAAAGGTGCATCATTGATTTTCCTTGTATTGTTCTCAAAATTTACAATTTAAAATCTGCACATTTGGTGTTACAGTGGCTCAAACGAGAAGGTCTGTGAAGTAACACAGCAGCCTTTGTCTGAGGCCGAAGTGAATGACAAAAGTGAGTTTGCAGATATCATAGCTGAGGTAGTAGAAAGGATGACAGTCCCTATCGCTGTTCTTAATGTAACTTCAATGGGGGCTTTTAGGAGTGATGCCCATATTGGCACTTGGAGCCACCCTTCTACTATTGTTGATTGCAGCCATTGGTGTCTCCCTGGAGTCCCAGATGCTTGGAATGAACTTGTATTCTCCTGTCTGCTCAAAAAGGGTGAGTTTCTCGCATGCTGCAATTTGAGTTTTTGGTTCCTGTTATATCATTTTAGTTAATATGTGTCCCCATATTCTACTTAAGGATGTACATATAATTATGTTTTATGAAGGGCTTATTTGTAAAAATCAGAATCCTAAGATTTCTTGCAAGAAGGAATTCTAGGGTTTCTTAAGTAGTATAATCTATAAATATGACATGGAACCAATCTTATTTGTCTCTTATTTAAATAAATTTGATTACTTTAGAGGTTATTTTTGCATATCATAAGTTGCCATATGGCAGCATACTGAATAATTCTGATCTAGTAACCTAGTTTACTCAAGGAAGAAGAAAATGCGAGAAGAATTTGAAAAAAGCCATATTATGATTGTGATTGAAGATTCCAAATCCTGATGGAAGATTTTATGAAAATTGATATCTACGAGGATGAAAGTATATTAATCAAGAATGTTATTTTCTTCGAAGGGAAAATCAAATCATATATTTGATGTGATATAATTATAAATTTTTCTCTTTTTCTTTTCTTGTACTTGGCCTGTAAAAAGGGGCTAGAATATTATAATGCATCAATGAGAGATAAATCAATGAATCATGTTTTTTTCCCACCTTATGTGTTACTAGTGTGAGATCACAATTATGTTTCCTTTGGTATGATTTCATCGTCCAATTGTGAGACGTGTGGAGGTGCGAGGCCTTCATCCTAGGAGTTTTGCTCCTTGAGCCAAAGCAAGTCTGGTTGTTATCCTTTTTTTATAATTATTTTCCTATTATTATCTCTTTTCTTTTCTCTCTCTCTACCTCTCTATCATCAAAAGGAAATCCATTGCTACTCGTCCTACATCAAAATATCATTGTGTGAGCTATCTCTATGCCTTAAAAGAGGAATCCACTAGTTGATGGATTTGTATTAGGAACCTGAGAACAGCTTTGGAGGGAGGATAAGATCATATTCTGTAAAAAGTTTTTTATTAATCAACAGAGCATGTAGGTCATAAGCCTATCATAGAAATATATGAGTTGATCTATAAATATTTTTTATGGATCCATGATTTGATGAACATCTTGGATCTAGATATATTCATAAATCATGATTTAGAATACTTTGAGAAATTTATATTATGTCTGGTTTGAATTTTGAATGATGTCATAAAGATATTTGTTTATAAGATCTTGATCAGATTTTTGAGTGTATAATAGATTGAAAAAGAAAAAAAAAGGAGAGAAAGGATCTGTCATAGCGAGCTAAACATGCAACATATGAGTGGCTTGCGGTGGCAATCTAGACCAATGGAAAACAAAAACCAAATTGTTGCAGCAAGCTGAGGCCATGGCTTGCTGTCAACACTTGCAACATCCATGCAGCATATTAGTATAGGAAAGAAAGAAAAAAAAAGTAAAAAGAGAGGGTCATGGGCATGCTTGAAGACAAAACAAAAAAAACATGCATTGCTGTCATCCAACCAAAGTTTGTGGGCAACCAAGGGAAGAAAAAAATAAAGGAAAGAAAAGAGAAAATAAGGAGAGAAAAGAAAGGTAGAAAAAGAAGGATAATTTACTAGAAAAGTTCCCACTATTGGCTTTTTACCATATGACGCCACAAAAACTTTTTTACTTGAAGGCATCCTTATTTTCCTATTTGGATGGAAATATCCTCACTATTTAGGGTAAATGATATCGGGTCCAACTTATAATTCATGATTTGGTTCTTTTTTGTTAAACTAGTTTAGTGCGTTCTTAATAATTGAACTGATTTGGTCTATATATGTGCACCCCAAGTTACCCTTATCCTCCTTCGCCTCCACCTCCACCCATCCTCGCCCACCTTCGCCTCCTCACTCTCCTCTTCCTTCTCCTCGTCCTCCGCTGCATCCTCCTCTCTCTCTTCCCCGCCCCCCCCCCCCCCTTCCTCTTCTTCCAAAAAAAATATTTCTATAAAATTCAAAATTTTAATTCTTTTAAAATCCTCCAAAAATGGAAACAGTACATGGATAAATATCACAATCATATGTGGGTACAAATATATAAGTTTAAAGTGTTTTAGACCAAGGTTTGACTTCTCATGCCTACCGACCAATGTACGACACATACCGTCTTGTATTGGCGTGTCGTGTGTCGGTACAACAGGACATGTTGATGGCACCAAAAAATCTCCAAAAAACCTTGAAAATACCTGAAAAGTAGGAAAAACATAGATTAGGGTTTTTAATTTGGAACTAAATGAAAGTTTAGTTTAATTTCCCTGTATTGGCGTGTCGTGTGTCGGTCCAACAGGACATGTTGGTGGCGCCAAAAAATCTCCAAAAAACCTTGAAAATACCTGAAAAGTAGGAAAAACATAGATTAGGGTTTTTAATTTGGAACTAAATGAAAGTTTAGTTTAATTTCATAAAAAATAATCTAAATTAGGAAGGGATAGCGGCATATATCTTTTTCGGGCTTTAAGTAGCATTGCGGCACGTTTCAAACCTTTTTTTTCGAACCTTTTTTCCAGTGATATTAACTTTTCTACAAAGATATGACTTAAATTGTTATATTACGAGTTTGAAACTTTAAGATTACAAAGATATGACTTAAATTGTTAGATTATGAGTCAAAACTTTAAGATTCAAATAAATCAAGCAATAAATGGATTGGTCGATGGATATACTTGGTTCTACTGCCAAAATGAACAGTGGGACTCAATAAGCAATGGATCGGGGTCCTTGATCTTATATGTTTGTATATCAATATTGTATGTTTGTCGGACCCAATCATGAAATTGCTTCCACGACATGGTATATTGACAGACCGTATGCTATTGGTGTATCAATGTGGTGATGATTGTAGCCTAATTGTTGTGAACTAAATGTGTTCGAGGCGACTCCTCAAGCAAAGTATGATTGTGGCATGTATTGGTGCGAACGTTGGAGAACGCTGAAACTTCTACTTTTGTCAATGTCCTGTTGCTTCGTATTATAAAATCGATCTACCTCGAAAAAGGACCAACTATCATCGTACTGTTGGCTGTAAGATAATCCATAATATAGGAATACGATCAGCTCCACTTTATGTCTACATCGTATAGGGTCCATTGCATTTGCTCAAAATCATCAATTGCCTTTCCCTTCCATTTTCGTGTGTAAACATGATGACTACCTCAATCTTCATGATATGAATCTTAGGTGGCATGCATAAAATGCTGCTCGGTATATGTATTAAGCTAAAACTGAGTAGATCGACTCCTCACCGTCGCCACCATTGATGGTTGAGATACTACTGTCCACGTCACTGGTATGTCTACGGACTGAACGGGTTGTTGAATGTGATTAAGAAGGTGTCTCATCACCCGACTCAGATTCTTTCTAATGGTTCGGCTGATGCTATTACCTTCCCCTTTGCTTTTGTACACTGGGCGGACGACTGTGACTGTTGGGTGTCATGACCTTGAGTAGTCTGACTCGAGGATGTTCAGCTCCTTCTGTCACGTTTTGACCGAAGGGGATATTCTTCCTACTAGGGATGTTGTTCTGCTTCTTATATTGTCTCGGTGATAAAACGAGAAGGACGTAGATGATCTTCTATCTCATCAAGTAAAGGATCCCCTTGGTTCTCTGTTGCTTCGATCCATTCCAACATCGATTATGAATCTTCGTTGTGGCATTAAAGCTTTGTTATTGGGTGTCATACGTGTTGTTGGACTGACCGGTACGTAGCACCCATTTCATATAATTTCAAGCGGTTTGGCAGTCCTTGGTGGATTCTACAATAGTAACGATATTAATAAAAAATTGTAATATCCTAACTGTTTGAAGCTGACTATATTTTTTCTACCATTCAATTCTGTACCAAAATCTCTTGTTTAATTATGAGGATTCTACCTCCTTTTGTTGTTTCACTTAAATTTTTCTTAGTCCTCTTCTATTTTTCTCATGCTACTAATACTAATCAACTTAATTTATCTGATTACACCTACACATATTCTTTGAATATGTTTATACCATCTTAGGTAATCATCCTTGTTTTATTTTCTATTGAAAATACACCTAAGCACGCACGAATGAGATATTCTTTTTCTTAGTAACTTTGCTGGTTCACTTCAGCATTTCCATCTCAGCTACATAAGGTTTTTTTCACACGATGTTCACTAATTATCCAGTACTTGGATCCGATTGGTAAACTTTTTTGTTTAATTAAATGGGGCACCTGATTATCACATAACCATCAATAATTCTCGCAGCTTTAACCACTAATTTTTTTTACTTTATGAAAAATATGTTCATCAATTTCTTCATTTTGTTAAATAACATATCAAAGATACCTAAAACTTTTACTCACAAAATCTTATTGTCCATTCATCCTAATTACATCATCAATTCTTTTCTTAGTATTACCAAATTTACATTTCATATATTTAATCTCGGTCCTACTTAATCTATTATCTTTATCTTTTAGGGTCTGTTTCCATAAACTCAAGTTTAAATTTTAAATTTAACTTAATATAAACCCATATCAATTAGAATTTTATTGCCAGCAACAATAAAAACAATATTGTCAGCAAATAATATACATCATAGGAGTCTATATGTTATATGGCGTGTATATTTATCCATTACTAAATAAGGTTGGGACTTAAAACTGATCTTAATAACAACTACATATAAGTTGATAATGATTAATGTCTTTGTGGTGTTGACTATGATTTTGTTATTAGTGCTACTAAACCGTGTAGGTCATTTGCTAACTAATTGTGATGCTTAAAAGTTCTTGATTATTTTATATGTGCAGGCTGGAGAAAGTTGGAAAAATGATGTTCCAGATCATGATCTTTTCTTTTTTTCCTTGTTATAATTTGTTATTCTTTTTGGAAGTGCAAGGTTGACTGAGATGAAGCAGAATGCCAGGGAAAGTGGTTCTCATCCATTCTTTAACTGTTTGATCATCACCTTTTTCTCCCTGATGAGTCCTTGCAGTTAGTTCCATTTGTAGCATATCGTTCGTTTCTTTTCTCAAAGTAAGAGGTAATGATTATCTTGGAACATGTGTGTAATGACACATACGTTTTACAATTGAGAATGTGAGTTTTGGTTTTACATGTAATTCGTATGATAAACCATAGTGATACAATTGAGAGTGTGAGTTTTGGTTTCATTCGGACTTGCAACTCCAACAATGATACAATTTACTAAGCTAGAAACGAGCAAATTGGATTTGAAGGACTTTTAATAGGTTCACTGCATACAGTTATTTTTTTTTCTTTTCTTTGTTAGGATGTCCATGAAGTAGCAGAAGTCTCCAAATACTTGTGCCTCTTTGCTTTTTAGATCCTGTTGGTTG
Source organism: Musa itinerans (assembly GCA_001649415.1). NCBI lineage: Eukaryota > Viridiplantae > Streptophyta > Magnoliopsida > Zingiberales > Musaceae > Musa > Musa itinerans. The sequence continues at coordinate 33,672 of LVTN01001052.1, forward strand.
TTGGAAACCATATGCATGTATGTAATGATTGGCCAAGGCCCAATGATGTGATTTGCAAGTAACCACTATGTCATATCTGCTTGTTCTTGGAGAGATCTATTGCAATAAGTTCTCTATTTGTTCTATCAGCTCTATGATTCATTCACCTGAGAGACCAAGCAGCATTACGAGAACGATATTTCATGGTTGGCCAAGGCCCAATGATGTGTTTTGCAAGTAACCATTATGTCATGTCTGCTTGTTCTTGGAGAGATCTATTGCAATAAGTTCTCTATTTGTTCTATCAGCTCTATGATTCATTCACCTGAGAGGCCAAGCAGCATTACGAGAACGATATTTCATGGTTGGCCTTGGAATATTCTTATGTTGAAGAAGGTTTCTGTGAAATGTTTGAGCTGCTTCAAACTCGTGTCTGAGACCATTGCTGAGTATCGTCTCTATCAGACGTTATGAGTTAGGTAGGAGACGAGAAACGCTTTTGTGCAAGTGGCTTATTAAGACGATTGTGTCTGCATAACAAATGAATGATTCATCAACCAATATATATCTACTTCATCTTAGTTCTCATTGATTGATATATGAAGTTTAACATAAAATAGATGATAAAAAAAAAAGGGGTCCAATTCAAGGCAGATGCAGTTTTAGCTGTAGCTGTTTACCATATGTGGTTGCAGAGGAATAAGATAATAATCAATAGTCAAGCAGATACTGAAGTGGTGGCACTCAGAATTATTGAACATGTTCTATTGATCGAACATGTATTGGTAAGAAAAGGGTACAAACAATTTCTATTGTTTTATTTGTACCTTTATTTATTTTTTGTACAGGCCGATCCAAGCTGTCGTGCACTCTCTATCCCGTCGCATGTGTCTCGTCGTTAGCGAAATTATAAATAAATTTCTAAAAATATTTTAAAGGATCGACGTAGTTTACTGCTCGATAGGAAGATTGAATTTGTTATAGACTTAACAGTGGCACTAAATCTATTTCCAAACCACCTAATGGTTAAAGATATAATTATGGTAACTCCTTGATAAATGATTCATTCATATTAATTTTTTTTTTTTTTTTTTTTTTTTTTTTTTTTTATCGTGGGAAGTATAAGTCCTATTTCTAAAGAAAAAAGATTGGACGATACGATTGTGCATATACTATAGGGAGTCGAGATACGATTGTGTATATACTATAGGGAGTCGAATAAGGTGACTATTAAGAATAAATACTCACTCCCTAAAATTGATGACTTGTCTAATTAAGTACAAGGTGCATTAGTATTTTTTAAAAATTGATTTAAGATCAGAATATTATCAATTGAAAATCAAGAATGAGGATATTCCTAAGACCACCTTTAATATCATATACGGATACTTTAAATTTTCAGTGATGTCATTTAGTCTAACAAATGCATCAATCGTTTTTATAGACTTAATGAACAATGTATTCATGAAGTATCTAGATATATTTGTGATAATTTTTATTGATAATATTTTGATATACTCACACTCTAATAGGTAATATGAGGAATATTTAAGAACAAATTTGAGTTTCTTAAATGAAAGATAATTGTATGCAAAGCTTAAGGAGTGTGAATTTTAGCTAGAGAAGATAATATTCTTAAATTTAATGTATCTAAGAAAAGAATCTTAATTGATCTAAGAAATTAGTAATCTATCCATCTATGATTGACTAATGTAATTTAGTTAAGGAGATTACTTGGGATAACATGTTATTATAGAAATTATATGCAAAAATTATCTAAGTTAGTATCACCCCTCACCCAATTAGTAAAAATAAATATTAAATTAGAATGAATCGAGGCTTTTGAAAATAGTTTTCAAAGACTAAAAAAAGAGATTGATTTTAGCTCCAATTCTTGTTGTCGGAGGATTCATGATATATAGTGATACATCCAAAAATGATATATAATGTATTTTGATGCAAAATGATAGAGTTATAGCTTATGCCTTAACATAACTAAAATATTATGAGAAAGACTATTCAATTCATGATTTAGAATTAGTAGGGTGGATTTGTCCTAAAAATTTGACGATATTATCTTTATGGGAAGAAATGTGAAATATACACTTGATCATAAAAACTTGAAATAATTTTTTACTTAAAAGGATCTAAATATGAGATAAGGGAGATGGTTGGAGTTAGAAAAAGATTATAATTATGTGATTAATTATGGGTAAGGAAATGTAGTTGTTGATCCATTAAGTATAAAGTTAGCAAATTTAATTGCTTTATCAATGATTCAAAGACTATATAGAAATATAAAAAATTGAATCTGAGATGATCTTTAAAAGTTTAGTTGGGAGATTAACTAGCCAACTTTTTGAGGAAAATTATAGAATTACAAGTTAATGACCCGTATTTGAACCAATTGAAATATGATATTAAGGTAAAAAAAATATTTTCACATTAAAGAAGAGGTAATTAGATTTCGGAATAGATTATGTGTACCAGAAGAGATTGGCCTAAAACACAATTTTAATAAAGAGACACTCATCTCTGTACTTAGTGCACCCAGGAACAATCAAGATGTTAAGGAATTTGAAAAAGCACTATTGATGGCTAGAAATGAAAAGAGATGTGATCCAATTTATTTAGAAGTGTCTAATCAAAACATCATATGCTAATAGGTACTTTGAGACTATTGCAAATACCCTACCCTAATAGAAATGAGAAAAAGCCAGTATGGATTTTATTATGGAAAGGGATATGATGATATTTGAGTTATTATGGATAGATTGACCAAGACAATTCATCTCCTATCTATTTGTGCTAACTACCTCATGGACCAATATGCTTAATTATATATCTAGGAGATAATTAAACTTCATGGTATATCGATATCCATTGTGTCAAACAGAGATTCCAGATTCAAATAGTGAGTAGCATTGAGTGATTTTTTTCTTTTCGTCAAGAAATATCGAGCATCGAGTGACAAATGATGTCACGAGATGAATCGTGGAGTCAAGCAATATCGGACGATAGAGTAGTGTACCAATAACAAACTTAAAAAATATTTATAGATAGATGGTGTACGATTAATTATATTTCAGCAAGAACAAAATATGCTAATCTCTCGTAGACAGTAGGGATGCAGTAGATGAAGAAGGTCCATCATATGGAATAATGATATTGATCCATTAGTCATGTTTTAGTCGATCTATAGGGTGGTAAACAATGTTAATCTTGGCTTAAAATGATCATAACGGGTAATATGAGGTAGACATTTCAGATTATCTCAACGACAGATAGATTATGGTTTAATATACAATGTGTCAAATCTGACTTGTAAAATGCGTGTAGAGAGAGAGAGAGAGAGAGATTATTGCTATGATAATTATGAGCTATTTCTTTGGTGCTTGCATGGACCACATTAGAAGGCTTAATGTTGCTTCTTATCAAAATTAATCATGTTCTGGAATTATCAGCCATGCGCCTGTCTGTCAATTTAATATCATATAAGTAACTTAATCACTTAATCAATTAGCACTTGCAAGGGAATAATCTCATGGATTAACCTTCGAAGGGCCACCTAAAACTCAAGATACTTTGTCGTCAAGTAAAGAGTAGAACAATAGGACAAACGAGAAGTTGTTCGTCATGTGGGCCAAAAACAAAATCTAACCTTTCGTAAAACCAAATCTAAGAGAATAGATACATGCGATCCAAAAGATTGATTGAGCGTCGAGGAATCGGGCCTATATTACTCTTGTCGCTACCCTCCAAAAGATAACCCTTAAGCTGGCTTATGGCTTCTGTCGTGCTATGTTGCTTTCAGAATGACGCACCCTCATCTTTGTTTTCTTTTTCCTGGGGAGGGGGGCAAAGCATCTTGAGGCTACCTGCAAACTCAGGATCTCTTGTCTCTTTTGCAGCTCCTCTGTCTGATGCTTTAATCTTCTTGAAAGACTGGTTTCCGTTCTATTCCAAAGCAAAACAAGAAAGGTAAAGACAAACGCTTCTCTCTAGAAGTAAGAGCAGCAGGGAGATTTCTACCTAGACTCCAAATCGAACACAAATGTAAAGCTAGATTAGCAACCTTGGTAGAACGAATCTTTCAAATTTGAATGTGGTTCTGCTTCTTCCTCATCCTGCTCGATTCTTCGATATCTGCCTGCTTTAGGCCTTGGTTATCTAAAGATATGACTTGGGATTCGTCGCAAGACTTTTGATTTCGAAATTAAAGTTCTCTAACATTCTCATTTAGAGCAGCAACGCCTACATTTGTCTTTCCTTTTTCCGAGGATGTTTATCAACGATAGAATCCTAATTCCACTAGCTTTTCCTCCACTTTTTCCGGTTCCACCTTGTGCAACCGTTGATTTTTCTTGCAGTTATCATGGATACTGTGTGCTCTTTTCGGCAAGCCTGATCATGTTGCAGTTATCATGGATACTGTGTACCAGGCAATCCATCTAGTTTTTGGTAGAAAGTCTCAACATTGTTTAGAAGATAACTTCATAATGATTCTCTAAATGCAATATCAGATGCTACATCATTCAATTAGCAAGGCACAGAGGTCTCTGAAGTTTCAGCAGAGAAAAAGCATGGAGAAAGACGCGAGATCAGCTCCTGTAAATTACAACAAAACAAGGCAGAATAGCTTTAGGATCGAACACGAATAGCTCATCCAAATTTGAGTAGATTCCTGCCGTGCCAGCCGCTGAATCATACTCCTCCAAATCATCCTGTTTCCTCTTCACCCTGCCGGCTATAACTCTGCACACCAGCATCGCAGTCTTATCCGATACGATGTCAGCGGCATCGTGTGCTCTCCCGCTGGTAGCCATCGTTCCAATTCTTCCATGTGAATCGATCTTGAATCCATCCCTTACAATGCTGCACAAGCTGCACTTGGGGATAGAGTTGCACAAGTTAGTGGCCCCATCAAGGCCGATGGAGCACATAAATGTGGTGCAGTGGAACCTCAGGAGCTCATTTCCATCTGCGGTGCACCTCGGGTGCTTCCTTGCTAGCTTGCTGGCCTTGATCTTTATGGAGTCCCGGTAATCTTCAAATCTTGTGAGTGTTCTGTTGGTATTGTGGACCTTTAGGATCCTGTCTATTTTGCAAACTGGTGTTTGCTTCTTTAGCCAACTCGATTGGAATATGATCTCTACTATGTTTCTGCTAGTGTCTTCAGGTCCCAATTCTGATACTGAGGGGGACAAAAAGGTAGAAAGATCATATAAATACCAAGTTGATTTCATAGCCAAAAGTAAGTTGCAGACAAGAAAATTTGATCTTGTAGACGATTAAAAATTGGATAATGTGCCTGGATTGGTCACAGGTGGATCAAGCGAAGAAAATTAGAAATATACATGGATACTTCTTGTCTCAGGGCTCGGTTTGCTTTCCAGGAGAATAGTTGAGATGCTAGGGAAGAAAGGAAATCGAACCTAAATAGGTACAAGGGCATTGCCAGTAAGTTGATCAAATTCCATGAACAGAGAACTAGTCATGTTTTAGTCGATCTATAGGGTGGTAAACAATGTTAATCTTGGCTTAAAATGATCATAACGGGTAATATGAGGTAGACATTTCAGATTATCTCAACGACAGATAGATTATGGTTTAATATACAATGTGTCAAATCTGACTTGTAAAATGCGTGTAGAGAGAGAGAGAGAGAGAGAGAGAGAGAGATTATTGCTATGATAATTATGAGCTATTTCTTTGGTGCTTGCATGGACCACATTAGAAGGCTTAATGTTGCTTCTTATCAAAATTAATCATGTTCTGGAATTATCAGCCATGCGCCTGTCTGTCAATTTAATATCAGATAAGTAACTTAATCACTTAATCAATTAGCACTTGCAAGGGAATAATCTCATGGTTTAACCTTCGAAGGACCACCTAAAACTCAAGATACTTTTGTCAAAAGAGTAGAACAATAGGACAAACGAGAAGTAGTTCGTCATGTGGACCAAAACAAAATCTAACCTTTCGTAAAACCAAATCTAAGAGAATAGATACATGCGATCCAAAAGATTGATTGAGCGTCGAGGAATCGGGGCCTATATTACTCTTGTTGCTACCCTCCAAAAGATAAAACCCTTAAGCTGGCTTATGGCTTCTGTCGTGCTATGTTGCTTTCAGAATGACGCACCCTCATCTTTGTTTTCTTTTCCTGGGGAGGGGGGCAAAGCATCTTGAGGCTACCTGCAAACTCAGGATCTCTTGTCTCTTTTGCAGCTCCTCTGTCTGATGCTTTAATCTTCTTGAAAGACTGGTTTCCGTTCTATTCCAAAGCTAAACAAGAAAGGTAAAGACAAACACTTGTCTCTAGAAGTAAGAGCAGCAGGGAGATTTCTACCTAGACTCCAAATCGAACACAAATGTAAAGCTAGATTAGCAACCTTGGTAGAACGAATCTTTCAAATTTGAATGTGGTTCTGCTTCTTCCTCATCCTGCTCGATTCTTCGATATCTGCCTGCTTTAGGCCTTGGTTATCTAAAGATATGACTTGGGATTCGTCGCAAGACTTTTGATTTCGAAATTAAAGTTCTCTAACATTCTCATTTCCTGCTCAATTCTTCGATATCTGCTTTAGGCCTTGGTTATCTTAAGATATGACTCGTCGCAGGTCTTTTTGACTTCGAAATTAAAGTTCTCTAACATTCTCATTTAGAGCAGCAACGCCTACATTTGTCTTTCCTTTTTCCGAGGATGTTTATCAACGATAGAATCCTAATTCCACTAGCTTTTCCTCCACTTTTTCCGGTTCCACCTTGTGCAACCGTTGATTTTTCTTGCAGTTATCATGGATACTGTGTGCTCTTTTCGGCAAGCCTGATCATGTTGCAGTTATCATGGATACTGTGTACCAGGCAATCCATCTAGTTTTTGGTAGAAAGTCTCAACATTGTTTAGAAGATAACTTCATAATGATTCTCTAAATGCAATATCAGATGCTACATCATTCAATTAGCAAGGCACAGAGGTCTCTGAAGTTTCAGCAGAGAAAAAGCATGGAGAAAGACGCGAGATCAGCTCCTGTAAATTACAACAAAACATGCAATAACAGATGCTACATCATTCAATTAGCAAAGGCACAGAGGTCTGTGAAGTTTCAGCAGAGAAAAAGCATGGAGCAAGATGCGAGATCAGCTCCTGTAAATTACAACAAAACAAGGCAGAATAGCTTTAGGGTCGAACACGAATAGCTCATCCAAATTTGAGTAGATTCCTGCCGTGCCAGCCGCTGAATCATACTCCTCCAAATCATCCTGTTTCCTCTTCACCCTGCCGGCTATAACTCTGCACACCAGCATCGCAGTCTTATCCGATACGATGTCAGCGGCATCGTGTGCTCTCCCGCTGGTAGCCATCGTTCCGATTCTTCCATGTGAATCGATCTTGAATCCATCCCTTACAATGCTGCACAAGCTGCACTTGGGGATAGAGTTGCACAAGTTAGTGGCCCCATCAAGGCCGATGGAGCACATAAAAGTAGTGCAGTGGAACCTCAGGAGCTCATTTCCATCTGCGGTGCACCTCGGGTGCTTCCTTGCTAGCTTGCTGGCCTTGATCTTTATGGAGTCCCGGTAATCTTCAAATCTTGTGAGTGTTCTGTTGGTATTGTGGACCTTTAGGATCCTGTCTATTTTGCAAACTGGTGTTTGCTTCTTTAGCCAACTCGATTGGAATATGATCTCTACTATGTTTCTGCTAGTGTCTTCAGGTCCCAATTCTGATACTGAGGGGGACAAAAAGGTAGAAAGATCATATAAATACCAAGTTGATTTCATAGCCAAAAGTAAGTTGCAGACAAGAAAATTTGATCTTGTAGACGATTAAAAATTGGATAATGTGCCTGGATTGGTCACAGGTGGATCAAGCGAAGAAAATTAGAAATATACATGGATACTTCTCTCGGGGCTCAGTTTGCTTTCCAGGAGAATACTTGAGATGTTAGGGAAGAAAGGAAATCGAACCTAAATAGGTACAAGGGCATTGCCAGTAAGTTGATCAAATTCCATGAACAGAGAGAACTAGCAACATTCTAGCAGTCGAGGCCAGAACCTCATAATTCGATCGTTTCCATCGAGTTATTAGCAAAGATTTAGTATGCTGTGTTTGTGAGATATGCTGTATATCTCCTATGTTAAGAATTCAAAAGCACATTTTCATGATAAGCATGGCAACCCCAGAAACTCATAAAGTATGGCAGGTAGCTCATAGATTTTTTATGTTCGGAAATAACATTTTGCTTCTTCTTAAATCATCAGTCATCAATTTCCAAACAGATTTTTGAGATCACATAGATCTTAAATTTGTGTAGCAACAAAAAGGTGCAATTTCTAAGACCTTTATAAGATCACAGCTAATTTTGAGCAAAGAGGGATGAGGAGGCTTGAGAAGGACAACAAAAGAAACACTGCTAAATAAAGAAAAGGAACAAAGGAAAGAGAGAATGTAGTGATTAAATGATGCAAACTAAGAAGGGGAAGAGAACATTCTACCTGCATGCCTCACTGCCTGGTGAATCTCCAGACTCTCAGCTTTCACAAAAATCTCTCCACAGTCAGGGCAGGTACAGATTGTCGTCCCCAGAGAGGAATCCCTTGACAGCATACTTATGGGATCGACCACCATGTGACACTCGTAACAGCCATAAAGCCTCCTTCGATGCATTCGCCTGAAAGAGCCACCAACAGAAGAAGCAGAAGAAGAGGAGGCAGCCACAGAAGCAGCAGAATGAGAGGAGGGCTTGGAAACAACTCCATTGATCTCACTCAAGGGCTGTTTCTTGGTTCCTTCACCACCATTACCATTACCATTACCACTACCACCACCTGATGCTGCAGCATTTTTCTTGCAAGGCTCAGCTAAGACTGTCTCTGGCCTCTGCATGTCCCTCAGCTTGCAAATAGACCCGGAGCATCCCATCCGCATGCTGTGCCCATTGTTCCTTTCTCCTGGTTGGTGATGCTTGCATGTGAAGAAGCTTCTAAGTGCTGCCTTAGCAAATGGGCTCTGTGCTTCCTGTTGGAGGCTTCTCTCTTCTTCCTTCCGGGTCTGCTTCTCCCTGGCTCTCCTGGCTTCTGCTGCCATTGGAGAAGGGGAAGCTCGAGTTATTCTTCCGCAAAATAAGTGCTGGTGGTGGCCTGCTGATGCCTTTGTAGTGGATGGTGGAGTGATGTCAGGGAGGAGGAGGGGCTTCGATGCAAGGAGTGATGGGTGCTACTATTTTTTTAATGGTGAAGCTTCAAAGGAGGTAATTCTACAGTTTTCTTTGAGCTGCTCACATAACTTTCTGCAGGTTAACACTAGGAAACTGCATCCAACTCAGGGATCCAAAATGGAACAGAAGGGGAATGGTCCTGATGGGACCTGCTTTGCCTGTTAAAGTTCATGTGCTTACACTCATTGCAGGCATCACCGGGGGGGTAGCACAGGGAATAAAGCAGGCAGGGAGAAAGCTTTTCTTTCAGAAAATTCTACCTCTATAGAAACCTGGAATCAATTCCCGAGGTGCCACTTGGTGTTTAGCTACTCAATTCAAAGTGAGCACTTGCCGTCTTTAATTCAGCATTCATAATGTATGTTTCCTTGAGGATATGTATGATCTTTAGATCCTTGATGTTGTGCAAAAGCAGTCAATGGCTTCTTCAAACTTTCTTTTAACTTGCTTTTTTGTTGCTTGTAATAGGCAACAAGATTTGATGCACTGATTGGTCTGCGGATGTGGTGGTTATTTTGTTTTCCTGATTTTTTTTTAATATTAAAAATAAATTAGTAGATAATTATATTTCCGTCCTGATTTTATTTTAGTAGATAATTGTACTCTCTTGGCTTGAAGGATAAGCTAGTAAGATGATAGCCATGAATACCCAATCCATCTAGGTAGGTCCTCAGGAAGGGTAGGGTGACAGTATCCCTCCCAAGCAATGTAGTGCTTGCCATTAGAAGAATGACTATTTTGCCCAAAAAAAAAATAATAGCAATTTAATTTTACCCAGATTACCTTAGGTATCCAAGAGACAGACACTAAGAGAGTGCAAAGGCGAAAGAAGATAATCCTACCAGTCTGAGATTAAAAGGATCCCAGCCAGCAGGCAAGTCTATCATTGACAAGCTGGATAATATAGTAGTGGGATGATAACTGGACAATCTTGTTGATGGAACCTCGCCTCAGCAGTAGTACGGCCAAGAATGTACAGGGACTTGGGGTTTAGTTGTTTCCCACTTGATAAACCTGGATCAGGTACTTCCAGTCAGTTCATTCTTGTGTTAAAATGTTGAATACATAGGGTAAGTCATTGATGATGTTGAAAAAACTTAGCAGTCAAGAGAATGACAGTACCTTAGACATGATAGACATCAGAAGATTCGAACGATGATGCCCATGTTGGAATTACAAGAAACGCATCCTGCTTCACACCATGGATGCCCTGAAATGATGTTCTTACGGATCACAATTTTCTGGTGTCAGCGAACATGTTTAGCTCATGGCCAATATATTCTCTGGAAAGGAAGAAAAATGCAACAAAATAGAACCTTTTCGATATTCAAAAAGTTTGTAGGACAACTCCAACTGACGAAGGCTACTCGAGAGCATGTTGGCAACCACACATGTGAAGTACCAGAACTTTTTTCTTATGCAAGTCAAAATCTTTGGGCATGATTGACAATTATACCCATTCATTCGCATCATTTCTCCAGTGGCTATTAACCTACAATGGTAAGAGATGTTAGAAACTAAATAGCAGAAAAAATAGCATTATTTCTAGTGGTCATATAGATGAAATTATTAGTGCAAACAAAATATTCAGCAAGAGTATGATTTGCCTGTCTACTTGTTCCACGAGCCATCACCATGATATACCCTTTATCCTTTCCACACCTCAGAAGATTCAAGCGTCTTGTAGATATATAAAATTCTATACTTGTTGAAAGAAAAGATTTTTCCACTAAGACCTACTTGGTTTGACTTAAAAATTCTGTACCTTTCTGAGAGCTTTTGGGTAAAGCATTGTTCCAGAATGCAGGCTTTCTAAACATGTCTATTCTTCCCAGAATTAACAAATGCAATCCACGATATTCAGGATGGCAATGAGATATAGATATCATTGAGTCCTAACTTGGACCCAGCTTTTTCCAGCATCCTTAATATTCATTCTTCTGCTTAACTCTCTAAACTTAGCTGAAACATCCGAAAAACCCTGGCTAGCATAAATATTAGGCAATGTAATGTACCCTGATGTATCACATGATATAGATTGAAACAAGTCAACCTGAGCAAGCTTGCCAAGTTCTGAATTTTGATGAATCTGACAACTGCTAAGCAAAGAGTTATGTGCAGTTTCATCATGCCGATAAGGCATCACAGAAATCATCTCCCTAGCCTCTTCAAACAATCCGGCTCTCAATAAAATGTCTATCATGCAATGATAATGCTCTATCCATGGTTTCAAGCCATGCCGATCTTCCATGGACTTGAAAATCCTGCATGAATCTGCAACCAGGCCGGCATGTCTGCAGGCTGAAAGAACACTCAGGAAAGTGATCTCATTTGGTTCCACCCCTGCTTTTATCATCTCCCGGAAAAGCTTCAGTGCTTCTGTTGCCTTCCCATTGCTCCCACATCCAGTTATTATCCCAGTCCAGCAGACAGTGTCCTTTTCAACTTCAGACTCAAATACCTTGAAGCCATCATCAATCTCACCACATTTCGAGTACATATCAATTAATGAAGTAACAGTGATGCTTTCTGATTCAAACCCTCCCTTAACAATACATGCATGAACCTGTTTTCCACCTTGAATCCATGGAATAACCGAACAAGCTTTAAGAATGTTTGATACCAGAAAGTGGTCCACCTTGATTTTCAAGCGAATCACTTCTCTAAACAGATTAAATACCAACTCATTTGACCCTTCTCGCAAACAGCCGGTGATTAGTCCAGTCCATGCAATTACATCCTTGTGAGACAGATCGTGAAACAATCTAAATGCATCTACTAAATTCCCACATCTTGAATAAAGATCTACCAGATTGCTGCCAACAATATGGTTTCTGTGGAATCCACTAATAATGATCAAACTGTGGACTTGAAGACCAATTCTCATATTCTGTAAGTTAATGCAAAGCCGTAGAGCACTTGAAAAGGTAAAATGATCAAGCTGAGTGCCTGATCCGTAGATCTCTGACATCAGATCAAGTGCGTGTACAGTGTATCCATTAGCAACAAATCCAGAAAACATGGAATTTAGTAGGGGTAATCTGTCAGTAAGACCTTCGTAGTTCATGCACTCGTCATATTGCTTTATTGCCTCATTTATTTGGCCACATTTGGAGTACATATCAATCAGCGAGGAGAGAATAAAGCATCTGAAGAGAAAACCAGATTTAATGATGTAGTTATGAATCTGCTTTCCCATTTTCAAAAAAGTTAAGACCCCACATATTTTTAGAGCACAGGGAATCGTATAATGGTCAAGCTTAAAACCCTTTGAGTGCATCAAATAAACATAATCTAATGCTTTTGGACTTTCCATTTCTGCAAACCCAGAGATCATGGTGTTATATGAGATGACATCCGGTTTAGAAAACTGATAAAATAGGTTCTCTGCCTCGAATGCGCTGCCTTTTCTAAAATACCCAGCAATCATCGTATTCCATGAGGTAGAGTTGGCCTGAGAGAGCTCATCAAACACAAATCGGGCTTCACTGAAACTCCCACATTTGATATACATATCAACAACAGCGTTCATCAGGACCACATCTGATTGCAATCGATTGTTCAAAACATGTCTGTGGATCCACCTGCCCAACTCATGATTGCCAACAACGGCACAAGCTTTCAAGGCGGCAGAATAAGTATAGCCATTGGGTTCTTCAGATCCGTGATTCAACATCCGGGTAAAAGTTTCGATAGCCAAGTCAGGATGGCCAGCACGAGTTTGTGCAGAAATCAAGGTGGTCCAAGAGACCACATTCCGGTGAGGCATTTCACCGAACAGCCTCTGTGCGCCATCAAGGAACCCAGAAGCCCCGTACATATCGATGAGATGATTCGCGATAAGGACGTCGGGACAGAGGCCCCGTTTCAATAGCTGCGAGTGGATCGACATACCTTCCTGAATGGCCAGGACTCGACCACAGTGGCGTAAAGCGCTTGTGATTGCGTCGACGTCCAAGACCCGTCCAAAGAACCCGAGAGGGCGGGTGGCCGAAGAGCTCCATGTCCTGGGTGCATTCGAGGCATTTGCTAGTCCGATCGAACGCATCTCCCAACTTCCACGCCCCGACGACTTCGTGGGCACGTCTTTTCTCTATGGGCAACGCGAGGGGCGGCACCATGGACGGACGACGTCCAAGATGAAGTCTCGAGACGACATCAACTTGGATCTCTCGCTCGCCATGTCTCGTTCGGTTGGCCGCGAACACAGTATATATTTAATTCAATAGCTGATTTTGTAAAGGAAATCAGTTATTTATTGGGTCATCGGTATTATTGTGCATAGTATTTAAACCCCTATGAAATAGTTTGATGTATATTATTTTTATCATATATTTAGGATACAAACTTAGGTAGTCACCTGATTGGCTAATCATTCTCGGCAAAGTGAATTATTTTTTTTAGAGAGAGGAGTGACTCTCAGTTACAAGCTTTGTTTTGCTTCGAATGTTTTGTACTTTGTTTTAATATAATTCATATAAAGTAAAAAAAAATTATACTAATTTTTTAATATATATAGTCCGTTCTAATGAATAAAGAATGAACATTTTTTATAGCTTAAAAATATTATAAAATCTCAATTTTAGAAAAGCTTATTCAATAAAGAAAAAGGTATGAATAAGAGAAATAATAAAGATAGAGATGTAAATCAAATTTAAAGTGGTTTGACTTTTTGACTTATGTTTATGTTTTATTTCATTTCTCTTGATACCATCAATTTTTTCTAATAAGTGAAGATCAATAACTTCTTATACTTTCTCCTTTTAAAAGTTTTGGTGAGAACTTTACACTTAACACTCTTAAGATTTTATAATATTTTCATACCTTCTCAACTTAATAACTCAATTAATTTTTTTTTTCCGAGAGAAATAGCCCAAACGAGAACAAAAAAAATCTCTCAGTATAAAATGTTGTATGTAAGCCGAGAAGTAGGTATAGCAGTTGGCTTTCATCCGAGAGAAATAGCCCAAACAAGAACAAAAAAAATCTCTTAGTGTAGAATGTTGTATGTGAGCCGAGAAGTAGGTATAGCAGTTGGCTTTCAATTTGGCGACTATTAAAATAATAATAATTAATAATAAAAAAAACAATATGCACCACTGGTGTCCAATAGCCCGTTCCGTCGTCTCCTCCCCCCCTTTGTCGACGAACAAATGGCGTTGGACTCCGCGAAGAGGTCACTGGAGGCGGCGGCCGAAGAGATCCTCCCGACCCCCGCCCTCGACGCCCTCCCTTCCAAGTTCTACGACGCCTTCATCCTCCACGGCCTCCGCGTCGACCTCGTCGAGCCCGGCCACGTCCTCTGCTCCATGACCATTCCTCCACGCCTCCTCGTGACCCACCCCTCCCTTCGTTTCGTCCTTTTCCGTTGCAATCTTCTCCTATTTTGATCCGATGCGCTTTCCCACGTCTCTGCAGAACATGGGAAACTTCCTGCACGGCGGCGCCACCGCGTCCCTGGTGGATCTGGTCGGCTCCGCTGCCTTCTATACTGCCGGAGCTCAGTCGAGGGGTGTGCCTATGGAGATCGGAATCTCCTACTTGGACGCCGCCTTTGCCAACGTAAGTTCGTCGATCGCAAGCTTAATTTGTTCGTTTTTTATGAGAATTTTGGTACTTGATGGTGTTATAACTCTTCTCTTGTGATTGATTCCTTCTTTATGGGAAGGATCCCTTCAGTTTGGGGTTGAAATTTCATTTTTCTTCTGGATTGTTTTGTGCCTTTGTTGCAGTATGTGCTCAACTGTAAATCTTTATGAGAAGGCTACAGTATAGATTGTGTGATGAGAGGACTCTCTGTTTAACAAGTTCTTGGGACTTGCTTTGCTTGAATTTTTATTATATGTGGCTAAAAGATAAAAGGAAAAAAAATTCTGAAAGCAAGTATTATCGTTGCTCCTTTAATACAACAGGTTCAACCGAACCTGAAAGACTAGGGTTTGAGTCATAGAAAACACTTCTTTGGACCTTTTAAAGGTAAGACTACAACCATCTCGAGATCTTATATTAGCGGGAGCCTCGTACACGTACTCAAATAAGTATCTATAGTCAGATAAAAAAAATCCTTTTGTCTGCCGTAAGGAGTAGAAAGTGTTGAATCGAGGAATAGGTTATGAAAATGATTGATTTTATTCATGGAGGAGATAAGTATTTATACAAGTTTCGAGGGAGAGATTTTTCTTAATCATGCACTCAATTCATTTAATCATATCAATTCTTTAAATCTGAGATTGATCCTCAAATATGTGATTGATTGAGGATATGAGGAAAGCAGGGATGCTGTTCCATATGTGCCTTATCATGATCTTCTATCATGCCCCCGCAAGATTAAGCTTCTGTCAAAGATGACAATCTTGGATCGATGTAACTAAAATATCTTACAGGCAAGAGGCTTCGTGAAGGAGTTTGCTAGTTGATCATAAGTTGATGTCTGACAACTTGATCTCTGATGAAGTGACAGTCGATGACAATACGTTTCATACATGAGTGGAACATTGGGTTGGTACTGAGGAAGATGGCAGGCGGATGTTGTGATTTGGTTGAAGTCCGTCGGCTTGATTTCTGGAGCACTGTGAGCAGCGGGAGGGTCGTCGGAATTGGCAACACTGTACACCTTCGAGGACAAGGGGGCTGAGAGGAGGCAGCGGGCGCTTGGCCTCAAAGATTGAGCGCTGGACAACTCGACAAAGTTTGAGCACTGTGCAACCTGGGCGCTAGAGAACTTGACGGAGATTGGCCCACGATCGGAGGATGGCGGTAGCAACAAGAGGATAGCAGTAGCAACAGTAGTAGGTCGACCCACGAGAGGAGGCCGCCAAAGGAGTAGCACTAGTGGGAGATTGGCGGAGGGCCACAACGAAGCGAGGTTATTGGCACAGGGAGGTCGTTGAAGCAAGCAACTGTAGAGAAAGTCGTCGGCGTAGTGTCACGAACTTAGCTGGTTTTGCCTAAGTCGTGCGGCACCCTTACATGTCCGTCCGTAAAGGTCAACATCTCTGAAACCTCCTATGGTCCTTTAGAACCTATAAAAGAGAAAATAGGTTAGAGAAATCATTTTACTCGGGATCCACAAGCAACCATTTCAGTAAACACTTTATAGCCAATGAAAATTATAACCATAGGCTTCGCAAGCTCTGAACGGTCGCACAACAAAAGGTCCAAGATAATCCACTACATACTGATATGCTCACAAGTGCCCACATGACACAACCTTCATTTACAAGCCTAAAGTGGCTACTAAAGCCAACCAAAATGGGGCTGCCAAGCCTATTGTCAGCCCTCTACATGTTCTGTAGACTGTAAAGCATGAACAAAATTGAAAGACATGGACATACATGAGCATCACATCAAACATCCCCATTTACAACTTTGCCCGTGATAGTAGGGAGGAGAGGGAAAGATGACTGTGAAATTGAAACTCGGAACCGGGTTTGGGGTGGAGGATGGAGTGGCTGTCGACGAGGCAGAGGTGCCAAGGCCTGAAGCAAAAAGATGGGAGGAGGAGGGTGCGATCGACGCTGAGGGTGAGGCGGCCAATGCAACGCTTGATGCAGAGATGAGTGCTCTAGAAGAGAGCGCTTGGGGCAGAGAGCGGTAGTCAACAGAATTGAAACATCGGAGAAGATGCTGACGTAGGGAGGAGGAGGCTGTCGGCTGCGACAAGGTAGATCAGGGGAGAAGAGGTGGGCGCACGACTCACTTGAAGTCCACCGATGAGGAAGATCGGCGACGGTCGAGCAGTAGTGGTGAGGAGTTGTAGTGAAGATTGAGGGTAGCGCAAGCGCTTAGCTGGTGAGGAAGAATAGAGAGGCTTCGCCGGTGAGGAAGAACAGAGAGGAGAAGGTTCGGCTCTACCGTCATAGGAAGAAGGTGGAGGGTGCTTGTCTCCTGCTTCTTCTCGACGGCGTAGGGAAGGGGAGAGAGAGAGAGAGAGAGAGAGAGGGGGGGGGGGGCTTTCCTCCTGTTGCTTCTTGACGACGAAGGCAAGAGATCACCAAGCAAGATGCGGCAATTGGTGAGCAAGATGCTTCTTCATTGTGCTCGCCTCTAACGACGCTCACCTTCTGCGATCCGCCGGTGAGGAAGATTGACGACAGTAGAGAGCAGCTGCCAAAGGTAGAGGAGGTGAAGACGTCGACGTAAGGAGAAGGAGGTAGGGGGTAGGGGGCAGAGACGTCACTCTGCCGTTATGTCGATGGAGAGAAAGATGCAACAGGGAAGATAGCTGTCATTCACCGCTAGGGAGAAAGAGAGTTGCCGCTGGGAGTGGTGACACTGACGAAGAGATCCTAAAGATGGAGATCGTCGTGTTAGGAGTCGGAGAGGGCAAATTGGGTGGTTGTTGGAATAGTGGACCACGTCCTAGAAGAAGAGAGAGTCCAACGGCCTAAGGCCGAGGAGAGAGGGGTCGATGGCAGGGGCAGCAGTGGAGGAGGAGATGGACACGCCGGATAGAGCAATGGTGACGGTTCCACGGTGGTTGAATCCGAAATTCTCGAACAAGATGACTTGGCGGGAGCTGTCGGAGATCTCCAGAGTCTTGATCTCCGCCATGGAAGGAGACATCAGGGAAGTGAGAATGACGAGGAGAGGAATGTGGAGAGATCCCTCCATGGCGATAAAAACCAGATCTTTCACCGGCAGTGGCAGATTGAGCAAGGAAGAGAAATTCTTGCTCGAGGCAAGAAGAGCCCTGATACCATGTTGAATTGAAGAATAGATTGTGAAAATGATTAATTTTATTCATGGAGGAGATATGTATTTATACAGGTTTTGAGGGAGAGACTGTCCTCAATCATGCACTCAAATCACGTAATCATATCAATTTTTTAAATCTGAGATTGATCTGTGATTGATTGAGGATATAAGGAAGCAAGGATGTTGTTCCATATGGAAAGGAGATTTGGGAAGCAGGAGATAAGTATTTTCCTCTTGCATGAATCAGACATATTATTTAGATATAATTAATTGATGTACTTGTGTTATGGAAAGGAGCTACCAGAATTTTAGAAATGACAAGATACAAAAGTTCACAATCCATCAATATTTACCACTTCTTTTGGAGATTTGTAGTGCACAAATAGTGTTATGTTACAAGATATGTAGGAGAACAAGATTGTGATTGTATTTTCTAATCTGCCAAATCATATGGCATTGAGTTTTGTTGCTGGCAGCTTAGATTGAAATTACCACAGGTTTTGTTCAAAATTTGTCATGCCACTTCTTAAAGAACTAGGGTTATTGCACTGAAAAACCCATTTTATACATCATCTAAATTTTGATGTATTCCTAATAATTATACAAAAGATCTCTTTTAAGATGCTCCGAATTCTCTCTTGCTTCAGAAGTTTTTGTTATAAAGTTTGTTTCATATTTTATATGCACCACATTTTCTCCTATCTTTGTCAGCAATAAATTAGAAGAATAATTTGTTTTAAAATTTTGATTAATTTAAAAATGATATTTTTTAAGATGTTGTTTTAGGATATGACCTAGTTCTCGTGGCTCATTTTTTAGTTTTCACATACTTTTGGAGAACATATCCATGGCAGATTTTATGGATACAATTTTTATTAGAAGATAGAGTTTCAGGATGCTGATTGCAACCAGTCATTCCCTTCATCAAGCATAATTTTGAAACTAGGAGAGAGGATCACTAACCTTGTGAGCTTTGTCTTTAATGATTATGGAGCTTTTCTGAGTGAGGGATTCATTGTCACTAATTTGAGTGGGACACTTAGTTGAAACTACTAACTTGAAAGCTTGATCACCCAAATTGTTGTATAGTTATTCATTTGCTTTGATGGTGTTGTAGGAATGTTAGTTGTATGTTGTTCATAGTGGCTGTATGTGTTGAGATCTGTCAAATCTGTTATGATTTGATTTGATATGTCAAGATATGCTACAATTTGATTCTTGACATGCTACCTTGTTTGAAGTGATAGAATAGGATATGATTGCTGATTCATTCCTAGTTGTATTACCTTATTTGTGTACATTTGTTAGTTGTATTTTTCCTAGATTAGCATCTAGATTGATTTACATAGCTCTTACGTTCTTTCTTTTCTCTTGTTTGACTATTTGTACTTTATCCTGTATACAAACAAAAGTGAGAAATGGGAAACTCTCTTCTTCTATTGTCTTGTTTAATATGTGCATAGCTAGTTGAGTATCTGGCTGTTGATAGGTAATGTTAGTTGTTGGCAGTTGGTCTTAGTGATTTTTTTTATTGTTGATGTGTTACTGCATATATGCAAATTTCTTTGCTTGAAAATTAAATTTCTTTTTGGTCAAAGTTGTTCCATGTGTTATGTTGTCCAAATTTTAATAGCGTAATTCTTTTTGCGTGGAAGAACTAAGTTTTTTTGTTGAAGTCTATTTGGAAATTCATGTTTCGAGCAGTGCTGGAGACTTGAACATAAAACATTCATTTAAGGATCTCTGGACTTATTAAGAAACATGCTGATTACTTGCACAACTTATGTGGAAAACAGGTTATGCATTCATGTAGCTTCAGTATATAGTTTAGTTTAATTGTGTACTATAGAAATCGAGACTTGAATTACGTTTGTTTGAAGTATGCTGATTTAAGTTTAACTTTGTAGATGTTTTGGCACGATTTGGTTAGGTATATATCAATTATGTCGATCAATGGTTTGCTGGTATTGCCCTTAGTGGTTTTTGTCCCCTTTAGTTCAATTGATATGTTTTCTTTTTGGATTGACCATTTGGCCCACTTAATGTCTGTTGGAGCTGAATGTGAGTCCTAATGAGTCTCAATCTCTTATTTTTCTTATATGGTTCAGGATTCTTCTTATCCAAACCCTATATAAACTAACTTGTCTTGTAGGCCTTACAAGTGGTATTTGCATATCATTTAGAGTGGTCCAAAGCGCATTTTTCCAGGGAGGGAAGTCAAAAGTTTCATTTATGTTCACATAGCAGTTCTTTCTTTGCACCAAATTCTTCCAATGTTCTTTGATGCAGATCTATAAGGTTAAATTCCATGCATTCAGACCATGTATCTCTAGCGTTTGCTTGTAGATTTGACTGCTCACTTGTGAATCAAGTTCATGAGTGATCATGAGAACAGTGTTGATGTTTGTGAATGCACTGATAGAGGTGGATACATGGGGCATGGCTACAATATTAAGAGTTCTTATGTTCCTCGTAAACCACTTCTATACTTTGATTTCTGATGGGTATTGTTTTTTTATATTGTGATCTGTAGTTTTCAATAGAATTTTGGACCTTTTACATTAATTTTTGTGTGGTGCTTCGTGGCTTTGTTTAATGCTTTTGAAACTATGATGCATACTACGGTTTGGGGCTTGTTTGGTTCAGCACAAATGAAGGAGGTAGCTAGAATGAGTCCCTCTAAAGCAACTTTTAAGGAATTAATCCCCCATATATGTTGCTATAGTGCTTACTCAGTACTTTCTCTTATTGTGCCTGCATGACCATGGTACAGTTGCAGATACAGAAATTGTGTCCGACTTGGTTGGTATCAGCTGGACTCAACTGGAATTAATTGATCCTTGACGATTCCAGATGATCCTCACTGGTAAAGGATAGATAGAGCAGTAGCAGCTGAGGTGCCTTCTTTCTGCTCTCCATCTTCTGCATGTCCTCTGTCACACATTGTAATGACCAATAACTACACTGCTTGCATGTGAGAGAGAGGAGAGAGGGAGGGTGAGTTAGAAGTGAGGAGAGGGAATGACAAAGAGAAGGGATAGAAGAATCAGGATTATGGTTGTTTCAGATTTTTTTAGGTAGCTTCTGAGAATCCACTTCCAATTTCACTTAAATTAATCAAATGCTATGAAGTTGTAATCCAGCTAGAAGTGCGGGACTTTCTAATTCACAAATAACTTTAAGAAAAGAGCTAGGATGAATTTGTTGAGGTTGGATCCATCTATTCACTATACTTTGGGTGTGGTGCTGCTCCTGGTATCTTCTCTCAGTATCAGGACTTTAGAGCTTTCAGTGTCCAGATATTTAAAAACCTAGTAGATGGTAAAACCATAATCATCTGATTTACTTGAGAACCAGAGGCTGTGTCCTTGAGGTCCATAAGGTGTGCTTTTTTGGACTTAAATTCAACTCTGAGTTTTTCGAAAAGAATATGCTCCATTATTTTCAATCATATGAGGAGAAGCATTTTTGCTATGTATGATTAGATGTGTGCTCTTGAAGTTGAAACTCAGTATTAGTAAGAGTGGTATTCTGTCAAATTTGATCAAAAAAGCTTAATTGTTTAATTTAAATGAAATTCCTTCATGATTTTGTATCACGTGAATGACTCTCAACATTCTTGATTTCAGTCTTCTACCTCCTGATTATTTTTTTCTTGGATTAAGCTATTCTATTTTGGAAGGAACTATGCTGGATTTGGTACTAGTTGCAGCAAGTTTAGATTTCTACCTTGGCTTTGAACTCTTTATGTGATTTATGTGCCTTAGTAATCGATGCAAAATGTCTGGTTGGTTGGTTACCAGGAAGAAATTGAGATCGAGGCCAAGATTTTGCGAGCTGGGAAGGCCATTGGGGTAGTCAATGTAGAGCTTCGAAAGAAGAAGACAAGAAAGATCGTGGCAAATGCACGTTATACCAAGTATCTTGCTCCATCAAGTAATTTATGAGGTGTTTTAACTAATCTTTCTTTTGATACTAGTATCGTCACCTAAATGCTGGTAACAAATACATTGTTGTAGGGTTTAACATCCCATGTTCTAAGTACGTTGTTGTGTAGGAATAAAGTAATATATGATTTAGTGTCTAAAGACTGTACGAATAAAGTAGGTTATGATTTAATGTCTAAAGACTTGATATTGTCATGATATTATTAGTATTTTTTTTCATACATTTAATGAGTTATTTGACTACGGTGAATCTTGTGTTTTTTTTCATTTTATTTGACATGTGCTATGATGAAGGCTTGCATGACTCGGGTTGTGAGATTTAACATAGTTTAATAATTAATTATTTAGTTTTATGTCATGTATCAAAAACCATGAATCATGATTTGATTCTTCTTAAAGATGTATAGTAGTATAGTGATTGAGCATTATATATTTATTATATAAATTTAATGTCAAATTAGATTCTTAATAGTTCTCTTAGGGCTTATATCCTATTTGCAGATTCCAAAGATAGTGAATCTTCAAACCTGTGAAGGGTTGACATCAACATTCTTGATTTCAGTCTTCTACCTCCTGATTATTTTTTTCTTGGATTAAGCTATTCTATTTTGGAAGGAACTATGCTGGATTTGGTACTAGTTGCAGCAAGTTTGGATTTCTACCTTGGCTTTGAACTCTTTATGTGATTTATGTGCTTTAGTAATTGATGCAAAATGTCTGGTTGGTTGGTTGGTTACCAGGAAGAAATTGAGATCGAGGCCAAGATTTTGCGAGCTGGGAAGGCCATTGGGGTAGTCAATGTAGAGCTTCGAAAGAAGAAGACAAGAAAGATCGTGGCAAATGCACGTTATACCAAGTATCTTGCTCCATCAAGTAATTTATGAGGTGTTTTAACTAATCTTTCTTTTGATACTAGTATCGTCACCTAAATGCTGGTAACAAATACATTGTTGTAGGGTTTAACATCCCAGTACGTTGTTGTGTAGGAATAAAGTAATATATGATTTAGTGTCTAAAGACTGTACGAATAAAGTAGGTTATGATTTAATGTCTAAAGACTTGATATTGTCATGATATTATTAATATTTTTTTTCATACATTTAATGAGTTATTTGACTACGGTGAATCTTGTGTTTTTTTTCATTTTATTTGACGTGCTATGATGAAGGCTTGCATGACTCGGGTTGTGAGATTTAACATAGTTTAATAATTAATTATTTAGTTTTATGTCATGTATCAAAAACCATGAATCATGATTTGATTCTTCTTAAAGATGTATAGTAGTATAGTGATTGAGCATTATATATTTATTATATAAATTTAATGTCAAATTAGATTCTTAATAGTTCTCTTACCATAGGCTTATATCCTATTTGCAGATTCCAAAGATAGTGAATCTTCAAACCTGTGAAGGGTTGACATTTAAGTCTACCAAGACAGAGGCTATGAGATTATATATATTTTTTTATAATAGTCTTAGTAAGAGAATTAGAAAGATCATTTTTATTAAAATGGATTGATTTTCATGAATATTATATAAACAATAGTGGTGTACTATTATCCTATAAGCAATAGTTGGTTCCCTAAGCTTAGTATATACTTGAGTTTCATAGTTATTTTTATTTCCTATATGAATGATGGAGTACAGTAAAAGAATATGAAAGAAAAGAAAAGAGAAAGTGTGACTTGTGAAATGTGATATGATTCTTGTTATGGTTATGTAATATGCATTAAATATGTTATGCTCTTTATTAGAATATTATTATTTTATGACATGCAAGTAGAGTAAATGTTTGAATAAGTATGTATTATGAATGATTGATATGTTAGCTTTTTTTACATATGATTAATACATATTAATTATGAATTATTTATTGTGAGTATACATATATCATACAAGACATACTCTTATTAATCTGTTAATCTTCTTTGTTGATGCTCTAAGCATGCATGTCATAGATACTTATATTTATTAATATGGGAACAACATATTAATGCTTGTGGTCATTATCGTAAAATAAAATTCAGTGGATGTTTTCTAGGAAACAAAAATATTAAGTTTCTGCAATTGCAAGTTTTGGTTCACCTCTCTAATAGTTACAAAATTAATGTAGAACATTTTTAGTTGCAAAATGGACACCAAACATGGCTTGTAAAGCAAATTTGGAGTGATAGATAGTATACTAAGCCCAACATGTGATAGATCGCAATTCATGAGAAAGAAAGTATTTCCTATTTGTTTAAACTCGCTTGCATTCATTTCGGTGCACTGTTTGGCTCTATGTTGTTGTACGTCATCCCAAGCAAGAAAACAAGAGAAGGTTGTCGAACTTGTATTCTTCTTGCAAAGGATTGTGAAGGGAGTTGCAAACTTTGACAGTAAAATCATAAGCTCCTAAAATTTATATATATAAAAAAAATAATATTAAGATACATAAATGTACCTGTAAGAATTTATAAATAAATTTTTAAGAATTAATGACTCTCATATATTTGTAATTTAATAATTACATTTTTGTTAAAGTGAATGTATAAATAAATTATAATATATCTTATTTAAATAAATAATAAATTTATTGTTTTATTTTTCTTTTCCAAGTTTACATTGATAACTCAAATTGACCGAGCATGATGGATTTATTACTTGTGAGCTTATGATGATGAATAGTTAACATGGGGATAATTTAAAAGACTCATTCAACAAAAAAAATCTACCTAATTGGATACCTTGAAGAACAGTGGAAAATATGACATATCTTACATCAAGGACAAGATCAATCGATATAAGACTATACCAACGAGTTTCAACAATAAACAGTGACACTTGGAATATTCCTCGATAGTCGATTGATTGATGATGAAGTTTATCGCTAGTTTGCGATTGATTGATGATGAAGTTTACCGCTAGTTTGCATGCCTGGATCAGCATTGAATTGAGCATTTTCGAGGTTCATAATATCTCAAGTGCTTATTAGACAATCATGACAATCAAAAGGAAGAATCAAATTCATAAAGAGAGAACTATAGCAAAGGTCGAAGAGAGCCCCTCGAAGGTCAAGAAAAAATTCATGAATAACTAGAATCTTTCTTGCTCAAAGAAAAGTAACCACTTGTATGATTATTGTAAAATTATAGGACATATAAGGGAGAAGTGCGGAAAGTTCACTCTAAACTCTTTTCAAAATAGTTGAAGAAAATGATGAAAGTCTATAAGCAGTGGCTACGACTATTAGTGAATATTCTACCAAACATGCACCAATTGAGCAAAGGCTATAGACTGGAGTTTATCATTGAATCTAAAGGTTTGAGTAAGAGCTCTTCAACCAAAAAATTCTAAGTGAAGCAAAAAGACATTGATACCATCATCAACAACAACAATTAAAAGAACTTCATCTCAATAAGCTTGATCCAAAAGCTTAGCCTACAAACCATAACTCATACGTACCTATATTAGTTAGGTTGGATCAGAAAAGATATGGGATGAAGATATATCGACATTGCAAATTTTGCTTCACCATCACCAGCAAATACATTATTGTATGAAGTGGTACTCTCTAATATATGTTTAAGTAATCTTCAAAAGTTTGTACTAATAATATGAGTTCCTAATGGATAGGTTAAATTTGATCGTTAAGGGAGAAAAGAGTGGATATGTTATCGATCTCATGACAATCAGCCTTGTAAAAAGGATAGTGAAGGCATGCCAAATTTTTTTGCTAATCATCCAACTTGTCAAGGTAGGAATATAATAAGCCTAGCTTTATTAGCAACATGTAAGAAAGAGGATGATAGAAAGTTACATAAACTCATCAATAGGTATCCAAACTATTTTACTAAAAATAACTCATCAGTAGAGCACAAAATATAGCTCATCTCAATTTCAACAAGTATAGGAACTTAGTTTTAGAGGTTGAAGAAATTTAGCAATAAATGACAGAGTCAATCGAGAGAAGTGTCATCAAGCCAAGTTGTTCCCCTTGGATGGAGGATAGCATATGTATATTAACCTAGCTATGATTCTAAGATGATTAGTACCATCTTTTTATTTTCAAAAATTTTATAATTAATTATCAAAATTAAAATTTTTTTTAATAGGTTCTATGATCGAGTGTAACTTAATCAAAATTCAGCAAAACAACTCAAACTTCTACCAAACTATCTAGTCAAGATTGGAAGATGCTTGATAATATTTTTTTTTTCGAGGAATTTATGATAATTAATGGAATTTGGCTGGACGTAGGATTGTAAGATCCTATCCTAATTTTAACTCAAATAAAATATGATTCTAACTTAATTAAAATCCACTTGCACAACTCAACTAAAACATGATTATAATAAGGATTTTAAGATCAATTGTGCAATGACAACTTCATATTCAAAATTACAATAGTTTACTATGTTTCATAGTATTATGTCAAATTTGATGAAAGCTTGTATAAGTATACTATACATAAAAATCCATCTCTTATAGTTGATAATAAAAAAGTTATGACCAAAATCCACCTCTTGAGTGATGAGTGGTAAGCAACGTCTATGATGTCCAATGATGGAGCGACGAAGAGTGACATCAGCGCATCTAGGATTCTACGAATGAAATAAAAGGTTGTGGGAATAAGGATATGATTGATAATTAAGAAATATAAATAAATAATATTAAATAATATTTTACTATTTACTATCCTACTAATTTTGATTTTATTCTTTTTTTCTTTTAACAACCCCTATAATCACCACATACACAACTTATCGCTGTTGATGCTCCCCTAGCCCACGTTCCTTACCACCCTCAAGCTCACGCTCATCGTTGGTCGTTGCTCCCTAGCCTGCGCTCTCTACTATTGTTGCTCCCATAGCTTACGCTCCTTGTCGCTGATGCTCCCTTGGCCCACGTTTCCTATTATTGATTGTCTCTCTTGATTTGTGCTCTATCAGTTCATACTTCGATATCATTCAATATTATCTGCTCCCTACTATTATTGCTACTATAGCCTATGCTCCTTGTCGTTGATGCTCCCCTGGCCCATGCTTCCTACTATCGATCATCTCTCCTGACTCGTACTCTATCAATTCACACTTCGATATCATTCAATATTATCTGATCTCGCTCGTTATCACTAAGAAGAAAGACAAGAAAGAAGAGGAGAGAAAAGGAGGAGAGAGAGGGAATGATAAAAAAGAAAAGAATATTTATATTTATTTTAAAAATAATTTTAAAAAAAATTAAAATTTATAAAATAAAATGATAAAATAAGAAAGTGGGCTTGTAAATAGTAATATCTTTCATTATTTTCGTAGGGATTGTAAATGGGATTCGTAGAAATGAGTTCTCTTTTGTTTGTTCTGCTTTATCTTTTTTGTCTGATTCCGTTCTTTTAAGTCTTGCATCGGCTATCATTTGGAGGTTCGTCCTGTTCGCTTTCCCAGTGGTGCAGCGGAGGGGTGGAGCGGGCGCACACGCAGGTCACCGCCGGGCTCGGGTTAAAGGGGCATTTACCTGCTACCTGACTCGGGGGAGACCCCCCGGGAGAAAGCAATCCGACCCGAGCGGCTCTTTTTCAAGGCGATAAAGCGCATCTTTCCTTCTTATCGTTGTCTTTTGGTGTTCCTTCTTGCTCCGGGGCATAAGGTAAGAGATGAGATGAAGTCACGCTTTCTTGTTTTCTTTCTCCTTGTTATCTGATTGGGTAGATGAATGGCTCCGGCTGGGAATTTGCAGCTTGCCTGCTGGGTTTAGGGTTTTAGAGAAAGAGTAGGTACGAGGGAAGGAAATAAATCGATTGAGTGCTTATTTTTAAATTTTAGGTCACTCAAATGGTAACAATAGTTTCCGTTTGTTTGTTTTATTCTGGGTTCTTATTACTATGGGAGATTTGGTTACTTAAGGTAACGTTTGAGGCTTAAACCTCGATTTCTAGGAGCTCCTGATTTATCTGGATGAAAGAAGTAAAACATGTTGTTTAGTTTTGGATTGTATTGTCGAACTCAGTATCGGAGAGCATACATCTTGCAAAAGTTTAGGCAGGTATGGATCTTTGTTTTTTGCTAACAAATATAATATTCATGAGATTTCAAGTAGTTCGAATTCTGAACTGGATCAGTAGAGCACAAAATATAGCTCATCTCAATTTCAACAAGTATAGGAACTTAGTTTTAGAGGTTGAAGAAATTTAGCAATAAATGACAGAGTCAATTAAGAGAAGTGTCATCAAAAGCCAAGTTGTTCCCCTTGGATGGAGGATAGCATATGTATATTAACCTAGCTATGATTCTAAGATGATTAGTACCATCTTTTTATTTTCAAAAATTTTATAGTTAATTATCAAAATTAGATTTTTTTTAATAGGTTCTATGATCGAGTGTAACTTAATCAAAATTCAGCAAAACAACTCAAACTTCTACCAAACTATCTAGTCAAGATTGGAAGATGCTTGATAATATTTTTTTTTTCGAGGAATTTATGATAATTAATGGAATTTGGCTGGACGTAGGATTGTAAGATCCTATCCTAATTTTAACTCAAATAAAATATGATTCTAACTTAATTAAAATCCACTTGCACAACTCAACTAAAACATGATTATAATAAGGATTTTAAGATCAATTGTGCAATGACAACTTCATATTCAAAATTACAATAGTTTACGACGTTTCATACTATTATGTCAAATTTGATGAAAGCTTGTATAAGTATACTATACATAAAAATCCATCTCTTATAGTTGATAATAAAAAAGTTATGACCAAAATCCACCTCTTGAGTGATGAGTGGTAAGCAACGTCTATGATGTCCAATGATGGAGCGACGAAGAGTGACATCAGCGCATCTAGGATTCTACGAATGAAATAAAAGGTTGTGGGAATAAGGATATGATTGATAATTAAGGAATATAAATAAATAATATTAAATAATATTTTACTATTTACTATCCTACTAATTTTGATTTTATTCTTTTTTTCTTTTAACAACCCCTATAATCACCACATACACAACCTATCGTTGTCGATGCTCCCTTAGCTCACGTTCCTTACTACCCTCAAGCTCACGCTCATCGTTGGTCGTTGCTCCCTAGCCTGCGCTCTCTACTATTGTTGCTCCCATAGCTTACGCTCCTTGTCGCTGATGCTCCCTTGGCCCACGTTTCCTATTATTGATTGTCTCTCTTGATTTGTGCTCTATCAGTTCATACTTCGATATCATTCAATATTGTCTAATCTCATTCATTATCACTAAGTAGAAAGACGAGAAAGAAGAGGAGAGGAGCGAAGGAGAAAAAAGAAAAAATATTTAAAAATATTTAAAAATAATTTTAAAAATATTTAAAATTTATAAAATAAAATGATAAAATAAGAAAGTGGGCTTGTAAATAGTAATATCTTTCATTATTTTCGTAGGGATTGTAAATGGGATTCGTAGAAATGAGTTCTCTTTTGTTTGTTCTGCTTTATCTTTTTTGTCTGATTCCGTTCTTTTAAGTCTTGCATCGGCTATCATTTGGAGGTTCGTCCTGTTCGCTTTCCCAGTGGTGCAGCGGAGGGGTGGAGCGGGCGCACACGCAGGTCACCGCCGGGCTCGGGTTAAAGGGGCATTTACCTGCTACCTGACTCGGGGGAGACCCCCCGGGAGAAAGCAATCCGACCCGAGCGGCTCTTTTTCAAGGCGATAAAGCGCATCTTTCCTTCTTATCGTTGTCTTTTGGTGTTCCTTCTTGCTCCGGGGCATAAGGTAAGAGATGAGATGAAGTCACGCTTTCTTGTTTTCTTTCTCCTTGTTATCTGATTGGGTAGATGAATGGCTCCGGCTGGGAATTTGCAGCTTGCCTGCTGGGTTTAGGGTTTTAGAGAAAGAGTAGGTACGAGGGAAGGAAATAAATCGATTGAGTGCTTATTTTTAAATTTTAGGTCACTCAAATGGTAACAATAGTTTCCGTTTGTTTGTTTTATTCTGGGTTCTTATTACTATGGGAGATTTGGTTACTTAAGGTAACGTTTGAGGCTTAAACCTCGATTTCTAGGAGCTCCTGATTTATCTGGATGAAAGAAGTAAAACATGTTGTTTAGTTTTGGATTGTATTGTCGAACTCAGTATCGGAGAGCATACATCTTGCAAAAGTTTAGGCAGGTATGGATCTTTGTTTTTTGCTAACAAATATAATATTCATGAGATTTCAAGTAGTTCGAATTCTGAACTGGGTTTTATTATCTGATATGAGGTGGTATTAACTCACAGAATGGAGCTCAATTTTTTAAAAGGAGGGTGGAGAGTAGAGTGTGGTGCATATTGTAGCAACCTTTGTTTCTTGTTCTCTATCACATGTTGTTTGAGGTCGCCTTTATCTCATGTTAAATATTGAATGAGAAAGATGTATTTATTTCTCCATTGTAATAGTTCAAAATCCATTTTAATATGTCCATAATCTGATTCATTTGATTTTTGCAGTCATTTTATGGCTTCCATTGCATGTAATGCTGGAAGCTCTTTTAACTTATTGAACAGAGAAGCATTCAAGGTATCTCTTAAGAATCACATCCAAGGAAGCTTGAAAACTAATCTCTCTTTGGAAGACTTTCGTACATGGAACACATTTTCACTTTCATCATTTAGAACTAAGGGGCCTTTCCTGTCCTCGTCTTTGAGCTCATTTCGAAGGGTTTTGAGGGCTCCTACTTGTTCCAATGCAGATCCAGGGCAATCCATATTGACTACCAATAATAATGGCGATGCAAATTCTTCAGGTAATATCACTACCATAAACACCAATAATGTTGGTGTTTATGCTGCAACAATAAACTTGATTTAAGACTTTGAACATGTTAATATATGATGCAGGATGTGCATCTATTATCTATTTAACAATAATAGTATTGACATTTATACAGGAAATTGGGTATGTTTTTAAGGAAGCTACAGTACTTATTAGTCTATTTTATTTTTAAAAATGAGAAAAATTTTCTGGAGAATTGCCTCTTAAAACCCGTTGTAGAAAATAAACATGTGGCTTCATCATCACCATGGATGTCTCTCAAAGCAACATCAAACTTCTGTATGCTTTCGTAATTTGTGTATTTGGTTGTTGTTGATGAATATAAGAAACTAGTATGCCTTTAGATGAGGATTGCTTCTTGAGTAATCAAGAGTTGTTATTCACATTTTTTGAGAAAATGGCAGCAGCAATTAATAAGATTTTTGGAATTTGGTAGTTAAAGGTTGGGAAGCACAGACACGGTGATTTGGGTGCGTGGTTTTAAAAATAATTTTAAAAATATTTAAAATTTATAAAATAAAATGATAAAATAAGAAAGTGGGCTTGTAAATAGTAATATCTTTCATTATTTTCGTAGGGATTGTAAATGGGATTCGTAGAAATGAGTTCTCTTTTGTTTGTTCTGCTTTATCTTTTTTGTCTGATTCCGTTCTTTTAAGTCTTGCATCGGCTATCATTTGGAGGTTCGTCCTGTTCGCTTTCCCAGTGGTGCAGCGGAGGGGTGGAGCGGGCGCACACGCAGGTCACCGCCGGGCTCGGGTTAAAGGGGCATTTACCTGCTACCTGACTCGGGGGAGACCCCCCGGGAGAAAGCAATCCGACCCGAGCGGCTCTTTTTCAAGGCGATAAAGCGCATCTTTCCTTCTTATCGTTGTCTTTTGGTGTTCCTTCTTGCTCCGGGGCATAAGGTAAGAGATGAGATGAAGTCACGCTTTCTTGTTTTCTTTCTCCTTGTTATCTGATTGGGTAGATGAATGGCTCCGGCTGGGAATTTGCAGCTTGCCTGCTGGGTTTAGGGTTTTAGAGAAAGAGTAGGTACGAGGGAAGGAAATAAATCGATTGAGTGCTTATTTTTAAATTTTAGGTCACTCAAATGGTAACAATAGTTTCCGTTTGTTTGTTTTATTCTGGGTTCTTATTACTATGGGAGATTTGGTTACTTAAGGTAACGTTTGAGGCTTAAACCTCGATTTCTAGGAGCTCCTGATTTATCTGGATGAAAGAAGTAAAACATGTTGTTTAGTTTTGGATTGTATTGTCGAACTCAGTATCGGAGAGCATACATCTTGCAAAAGTTTAGGCAGGTATGGATCTTTGTTTTTTGCTAACAAATATAATATTCATGAGATTTCAAGTAGTTCGAATTCTGAACTGGGTTTTATTATCTGATATGAGGTGGTATTAACTCACAGAATGGAGCTCAATTTTTTAAAAGGAGGGTGGAGAGTAGAGTGTGGTGCATATTGTAGCAACCTTTGTTTCTTGTTCTCTATCACATGTTGTTTGAGGTCGCCTTTATCTCATGTTAAATATTGAATGAGAAAGATGTATTTATTTCTCCATTGTAATAGTTCAAAATCCATTTTAATATGTCCATAATCTGATTCATTTGATTTTTGCAGTCATTTTATGGCTTCCATTGCATGTAATGCTGGAAGCTCTTTTAACTTATTGAACAGAGAAGCATTCAAGGTATCTCTTAAGAATCACATCCAAGGAAGCTTGAAAACTAATCTCTCTTTGGAAGACTTTCGTACATGGAACACATTTTCACTTTCATCATTTAGAACTAAGGGGCCTTTCCTGTCCTCGTCTTTGAGCTCATTTCGAAGGGTTTTGAGGGCTCCTACTTGTTCCAATGCAGATCCAGGGCAATCCATATTGACTACCAATAATAATGGCGATGCAAATTCTTCAGGTAATATCACTACCATAAACACCAATAATGTTGGTGTTTATGCTGCAACAATAAACTTGATTTAAGACTTTGAACATGTTAATATATGATGCAGGATGTGCATCTATTATCTATTTAACAATAATAGTATTGACATTTATACAGGAAATTGGGTATGTTTTTAAGGAAGCTACAGTACTTATTAGTCTATTTTATTTTTAAAAATGAGAAAAATTTTCTGGAGAATTGCCTCTTAAAACCCGTTGTAGAAAATAAACATGTGGCTTCATCATCACCATGGATGTCTCTCAAAGCAACATCAAACTTCTGTATGCTTTCGTAATTTGTGTATTTGGTTGTTGTTGATGAATATAAGAAACTAGTATGCCTTTAGATGAGGATTGCTTCTTGAGTAATCAAGAGTTGTTATTCACATTTTTTGAGAAAATGGCAGCAGCAATTAATAAGATTTTTGGAATTTGGTAGTTAAAGGTTGGGAAGCACAGACACGGTGATTTGGGTGCGTGGGACGTGAATTCGTCTTTGACATGATTGAACATGTGTCAGACACGTGTCTTTTTTATTTTTATTTTTTTAATTCGTCGGATATGCTATTTGCGTGTCAGACTTGGTGGTCATGTGTGGAGGTGTCAGGAACCTCTGGAATCCTTTCTCACGGATTCAGGGAGGATCTCGGCATTAAATACCACTTGTCCTGATCAAACCCTAGTACATCATGGGCTTTCCTTCCAAATCAGCTTGGCTTCCCTTTGTTGCCGTTGTGCGTTGTCAGACCATCTACCCCTAGTGCCCCTCTGTAGAGTCACGCTCTGTTGTCGTGCGTCGTGGGACCATCCGCCCTAAGTGCCTCTATGTAGAGGTAGAGTTGTGCACTGTTGTTGGACCATCTGCTCCAAGTGCCCCTCTGCAAAGGCAGAGTCGCACATTGCCATTGGACCATCCGCCTCGAGAGCCCCTCTTGTAGAGGCAGAGTTGTGCAGTGCACTTTTAGACCATCTGCCCCAAGTGCTCCTCTGTAGAAGGCAGAGTCGCACATTGTCATCACCTCTCCGTAGAGCCTCTTCCTCAACCATGCGGCGTCGCAAGCCGAAGGTATACCGTATAGGCATATACCGTATACTAATGTTTAGCTTTTTTTAACCGTCAAAAACATTTTTAACATATTATTATTATTTATTCTTTTTGTTTTATTTAATCTGTGATGTTTATTGCTTCTGATTAAACTGTTAACATATTATTAACTTATTTAATTTTTAATTTTTTTAATCTTAGTTTTTTACTGCTTCTGATTAAACTGTTAACATATTATTAGCCTATTTCATTTTTTATTCTTTTAATCTGAGTTTTTTACTGATTCTGAATCCTTGATTAAATTGCTATAAAATAATTTGAATAATCTGTTAATTTAATAAACTGTAATTTTTATAATAATTTGAATAAATTGTAAAATATAATAATTTGAGTAATATATAAAGCTCATGTAAATAATATATATATATATATATATATATATATGTTTGTGTGTGTGTGTGTGTGTGTGTCCTTGTTGTGTTCGTATCCTAATTTATTTTGAATGATTTGTTGCCGTGTTCGTGTCATGTCATGTTTGTGTCTCGTGTCCGTGTATGTGCTTCTTAGGTTAAAGGTCCCAAGCATTGAAAAAATGGGAGGCTCCTGCTAATGCAAACACACTGTGCAAAGCATTAAATGGAAAATTTTATTTCCAGTTGACCTGATTATCATGCAGTGTATATTCGAATGAGCAGGAAGACCAGATGCATGGAAATGGACTTTTATATATCCAAAAATGCATCCAATATTATGCATATCGAAATACAAACAGATAAGTTATCTGTTAATGCTTGTTCTTCTTTGAGAACTCAGAGAAATTATGTTTTTACTAAAACCGTGACAATGCAGTCAGTATTTATAATGCAAGTGCCATGTGCAAAATCTGAAACTTCAAGATGGAATTGTAAACTTAGGATAACAAACCTGTGACCGAAGCAAAGTGAATCTATTTTCTGAAGAAAAAGGAATTTAACATTCTTTCATCTGCTTGCATTCCTATTCATGTATTTAACAGCTGAGATGCTTTTATGGACATGTTCTGGACATAAATTATATTACAAATACATGCAAGCACATTAGGGATAAAAAAATTATTGCAATATTTATTTCCAATTTATTTACTTTATGTTTTATTGCAGAAAGGAGGCTGGTTGTATTGGTTATTGGCGGTGGCGGAAGAGAACATGCTCTTTGCTATGCCTTGAAGCGATCTCCATCCTGTGGTGAAGTCTTTTGTGCCCCTGGTAATGCAGGGATTGCTCACTCTGGGGATGCTACTTGCATATCAGACTTAAACATCTTGGACAATGTGGCTGTGATCTCATGTTGCCACACAAGGGGAGTTGAGCTAGTTGTGGTGGGCCCAGAAGCTCCTCTTGTGGCTGGACTTGTGGATGATCTTACAAAGGCTGGAATCCCAACTTTTGGTCCTTCAGCAGCGGCTGCAGCACTGGAGGGGTCGAAAGACTTCACAAAGAAGTTGTGTGACAAATATGGAATCCCCACTGCAAAGGTTAATATTTACTTAGATTTTGAATACCATTTCCCTGTCTAATGGTGTAATGTCTCGTGAAAAATGATAACCATTTTTACTAATAGATAAAAATGTTACCAAGTTATATATAGTTGATCTTGAGTCCTCTTAAGACGATTGAATCCTTAATACTCATGTAATGCTATCACTTTAAAATCCGTCATGGCAGCCCCATATTGACTAGATCTGTTAAACATTATATATAACACAATAATTTAGAAACCAAAATTCATTCGATTTGTATATATTTTGTGTTTATCAAATAACACAAAGTGAACATCTCTTGATGAAATTATGAACGGTTGACCTTGATCTAAATATTATTAGATGACTGCAAACAAAAACCAACTGTTTTTTACTTCTTTATTTTTAATCAAATTAATATATACCTATACTGTAAAATTACTTATTTTTCTTTCCACTTGGTGCATGAGAATACTTCAAAGCATGAAATTTCATGTCTCTATCATTTTTAAATGTTCTATATCATGTTCAATGAAGTTGATTTTCAAATTGAATCTTGATGATTGATCTTGAGGATCGAGATCTTAATCTTCCTATTGGGATTCTATCACAACTCTCTCTCTCTATATTCATCTATATGCATGTGTACATAGCTGTTGCATATATATGCATGTCCAAGCTATGTGGAGTTTTGTGCATGTTAGAGTGCTGATGACTATGCTAGAAATGAAATGTTTCATTCATAAGAAATCCTGCAGAATGCTTATTCTTCATACTATCATAGACAGCGGAGAATCTTTTCTAGGGTATCACCTCATGGTCCTAAGTTATTCTACCATATTTTAATTTTTTTTCTTTCTTTCTTTCAGAGTTCCATTTTGATGGAGACAATGGGTAATTTTCATAATCATATATCTGTGTTAAGTTCATTTTCAATGTTCTTGCTCTTTCTTAACTTTTAAATACTGTCTTTCTTGGATTAAGATGGAACCTCAGAACTTTCTTGGGTTAGTGATGTGTGCTTATTTTTAGGTACACATTATCAATGTTGCTTGGTTTGTTTGCAGTACAAGACCTTTGCAGACCCATTGGAAGCTAAAGAGTATGTTAAAGAGCAAGGAACACCCATTGTTGTTAAGGCTGATGGATTGGCTGCTGGGAAGGGAGTTATTGTGGCAATGAACATACAAGAGGCATTTGATGCAATAGACTCTATGTTGGTGGCCAATACTTTTGGTTCTGCTGGTTCACGAGTTATTATTGAGGAATACCTCGAGGGCGAAGAAGCTTCTTTCTTTGCTCTGGTGGATGGTGAAACTGCCTTACCTCTTGAGTCTGCCCAAGATCACAAAAGAGTTGGTGATGGTGATACTG
This sequence comes from Musa itinerans, assembly GCA_001649415.1. Lineage (NCBI taxonomy): Eukaryota > Viridiplantae > Streptophyta > Magnoliopsida > Zingiberales > Musaceae > Musa > Musa itinerans. The sequence goes on from LVTN01001052.1 coordinate 70,142, forward strand.
GTCCAAATACGGGTGGAATGGGTGCATATTCCCCTGCTCCAGTCTTAACAAGTGAGCTACAGTCTTTGGTGATGGAATCGATAATTCATCCTACAGTGAAGGGAATGGCAGCAGAAGGTTGCAAATTTGTTGGTGTGCTGTATGCTGGGATTATGATTGAGAAGAAAAGTGGTTTGCCCAAGCTTATTGAGTACAATGTGCGTTTTGGAGACCCAGAGTGTCAGGTTCGTAGCTGCTGGAAATTTTCTGAAGTATTTCCAGTTTCATTATTTGGATATATGGTATCATTCATGCAGCATGCGTTTTGTTAGCTATGTTATATTGTTCTAGTCCCATGTCTTCCAAAGATTACAATTTGTTAAATATGTTATTTAAGTATCTATAAATGTTTTGATTGTGATTTATTAGTGATGGTGTCATGAGTACCGTCGACTGATGAGTCGGCACGGTTGGTCCACTGCCGAAGGTGCAGGCTCATCCGGGTGTCTCTTCTTGGCTGACGTGGAACTTGGTGAGGTGAGATCGCATAGGCTGCTTGGTCGGAAGTCATTCTATTAGTGAGGACCCGGTTTGGGGTGGCCAGGTAGGCGGACTGAGATTTTCCTGGTTGCAAGGTTCCTCCTTGGGGTTGGGTCGTCCAGGTGTCCTTGGGCGGCTGGCTATCCTGCATAACAGGCCGGCGCCGGGGGTTGCCTAGCGCGACCCCTCCGATGCTTAAGTTAGCGAAGGGGAGAAGACAACAGTATCAACTAGGTAAATGAGAGAGTAGAGAGAGAGAGAGAGCCTCTCCCTCAGCGTGAGCTAATGGATTCCTTTTTATACCTGATCCCTGGGCTTTTTTACTAACTAGCGTAGGATAAGATCAGGTTAACCGCTTGATTATTCTGGTATCTGATCTTGATAAGGTAGGGCGATTATTGTCAATCATTGTTGCGGAGCACATCGGGACACACTACGACACCATTTCGGGGCTGGTGACTTGGAGCCCTGCTTAGGTATTGGCCCCGATGGTAGATAAGCTGGCATAGGACAAAATCATCCATATCATTTGCCCCCCCTTGAAAGGGCGTCCTTCAGGGCCTTTCTCCGGAGGGCGCACTTGCATGCTCTTTTGTTGGGTGTGTGCTTTGATGGAAGTCTGTTGGCTGGGGTGTCGAGAGCGCATCGGTCGGACCGAGGTACGGTCCTAGGGTCTTCATGCTAAGTGCACGACTAGGGAGCGTGTAAGCTCGGCCTAGGTGCATCCCTTAGGTCTTCATGTCGAAGTGCACAATTAGGGAGTGCGTAGGCTCGACCTAAGTGTAGCCCTCGGGGTTTCACGCCGAGGTGCATGGCTCGGGAGCGAGTCTTTTTTAACTCTTACTCATTCGAGGCACAGGTCTCGGGTCTTCATGCTGAGGTGCATGGCTATGGAGCGTGTAGGCTCGGCCTAAGTGCAGCCCTCGGGTCTTCATGTCGAGGTGCACGGCTAGGGAGCGCATAGGCTCGGTCTAGGTGTAGCCCTCAGGGCTTTACGCCGAGGTGCATGGCTCGGGAGTGAGTCCTTTTTAACTCTTACTCATCCGAGGTGCCACCCTTGGGTCTTTATACCGAGGTGCTCGGCTAGGGAGTGCGTAGGCTCGACCTAGGTACAGCCTTCGGGGCTTCTTGCTGAGGTGCACGGCTAGAGAGTGCATAGGCTCAGCGTAGGTGCAGCCCTTGGGGCTTCTCGCCGAGGTGCACGGCTAGGGAGCGCGTAGGCTCGGCCTAGGTGTAGCCCTCGGGTCTCCATGCCGATGTGTATGGCTAGGGAGCGCATAGGCTCGGCCTAGGTACAACCCTCGGGGCTTCTCGCCGAGGTGCATGGTTGTGTAAATGAGAGTTGAGAGAGAGAGAGAGCACCCCCCCCCCTTGCGTGAGCTGATGGGTTCCATTTGATACCTGATCCCTAAGCCTTTTTATCGGCTGGCCTGGGATAAGATTAGGCTAATCGCTTGATCATTCTGGTCTCTAATCTTGATAAGGTGGGGCGGTTATTGACAGTCATTGATGCGGGACACATCGGGACGCATTGCAGCACTATTTCAGGGCTGGTGACTTGGAGCCCTACTTAGGTGTCAGCTTCGGTGACATATGAGCTTAACACGGGGCAAAATCGTTCGTATCAATTAGATACAATTTTTGTGCAGTATAAAACTTGATCTTCCCAAGCTTAATTATGAGTATTGATTGGGATGTTATATAGATTCTTAAAATGAAGAAGTCTCTTCAATTTTTTTTTTTTCATTTTGTTCCGGTGAGCTTTTCTGGCTGATATTGCATTTATACGTTTTTAGATTGAATTAGTTGTTGATGTAGAAGTTAGATTCCAGCCTCTTCCTCACTATGGTGTTTTACTACAGCAAAATCATGTTAGTGACATTCTTTAAATCTACTTGGATATTCTTAAATTACTAAAAGCCTCCTTGATGGAATTTCTTGGATAGGTTCTCATGATGCTTTTGGAGTCCGACCTGGCACAAGTACTGCTTGCTGCTTGTCGAGGAGAGCTGGGTGGGGTGTCACTTAGTTGGTCATCTGGGTCAGCTATGGTAATTGTGATGGCAAGCAATGGTTATCCAGGGTCTTATGAGAAGGGAACCATCATTAAAAATCTCGAAGAGGCTGAGCTTATTGGCCCAATGGTTAAGATATTTCATGCAGGAACGGCACTAGACTCAGAGGGCAACTTCATTGCCAACGGTGGGCGTGTGCTCGGCATCACTGCAAAAGGAAAGGATTTAGCAGAAGCCAGAGAAAAAGCTTACAAAGCATCTGAAGTAATCGACTGGCCTGAGGGGTTCTTTCGACGGGATATAGGTTGGCGAGCACTTTCTCATATATACACAAAGACTAGTTGATTAGCAGATGGTTAATGTCACAGGAAAGTGTTCTGAACCTTTTTTGTTTTTTTCTCAATAATGTTGTCAACCTGAAATTAGACAACACCATGCAAATGTTTGTTTGACATGGTTAGATGAAATCCAAAGTTGTGGGAGGGAGGAAACTCTATTTATATTTTGTGTGACATGACATTGTGATCTGTTCCTAGCAGAGATGTTATTGTTGGGATGGTCCCACACGTGTCAAGATTTAAATAAATAAATTCTAATCCTAACTTATGATGCAAGACAAAAAATAATAAGAAAAACAAAATGGGAGAAGGTTGGAGAAAACATGGGTTTCGTTTATAGAACAAAAAACTCACACGAGGATGATCGGTGTAGATTTTTGAGTCTCCACTCACTATATGTGTTTTTGATAGGAGAAGATCATTAGATTATACATCTTTGAGAAATCTTCACCTACTCTAATTTTTTTTGATATTTCTATTAATAGCATCCGATCTTTTTTCTTTGTTTATTGATGATACAACCTATAGAAGAGAAATATTTATAATAATCGATTTACATAGATATGTTATTTTGTGAATAAAAAACCCTAAAATTAACAAAGTGGAAAAGAAAAACTGTGATGTGATCTGCTTTGCATTTGACCATCTTCAAAGGATTTACAGACAGCACGACCTCTTCTTACCTCTTCTTGTTTGCTTCAGACGTCGGAGTCGTTCTGTATTGGAATTTCTCACACGCCGCCAAATTCAAATAGCAAAAAGATCATCAAAATTTATGGTCGCGAGAAGATTGATTTTCCTTTCTTTTGACAGGGTTCATAATTTTATTGATGTCTGACACCGAATTTTTTCGGTGTGATTGCTTGCTTTAGATCTTAGTCTTCTTCCCTCTCTTTGGACATCCTGTGATGATTACATATCGGATGATGATTAGCTGATAGTGTATTCCCTATAATTCGTACCCCCTCAAAGGCATGCTTCGAGGTTCTTGTGAGAGGGGCTTAAAGTATAGCATTTAGTTCATTTGACATGAGAGCGTTCGAGATCTCTTGCTGGTTGGGTTTTTCCGGCTAATGTGACTCGAGTATATTTTGCTTTGTGCTTCCACTGTAATAGATTTCTCTTTACATAGGTTAGGTTTTTTCGATTTACGTGCCTCGATCATATTTTGCCTTGTGCCTCCATCATGATGAATTTCTCTTCATGCTAGTTTTCTTGACTCGCGTACCTCAAACATATTTTGCCCTATGCTTTCGCTATGACGGATCTTTTTACGAGGGTTGAGTTTTCTCGACTCACACGCCTTAAGCATATTTTATCTTATGCCTCTACCGTGATGGATTTCTCTTTATGCGGGTTAGGCTTTTCTAATTCACATGTCTCAGACACATTTTATCTTATGCCTCCATCATGATAAATTTATCTTCATATGAGTTAGACTTTCTCGACATGCATCTCGAGCATATTTGACCTTGTGCATCATTCATGACGGATTTCTCTTCACACTAGTCATGTTTTATTGACTCATACGTCTCAGGCACATTTTGTAATGTGCCTCAAGCAAAAGTTGATGAAATACAAATATTGCTTATCAGTTGACTCAAGCAATATTACCATTTGAGCCTATTGTACTACTATCCATAATTACTTTTGGTCACCTATTTGATCTTCTAATAGGCTTAATTTTAACTCAACTCCAAGCTCAATGGCTATTACAAACTTAGGTTCTATTTATATTATTCGATAAATCAATAAATATATTATTCACAAGGACATATTAGTGCAGGAGTGCTGTATAAACTGTTTCTCATGAACACAGATGCTCCGTAACACCACTTCATTTATTGTCAATTGTTAAGATAAAAGACAATCTCATAGCAAGGCTGGAAAGTCAATATAGTTTCTGTAGTTACAATGTAACTATAAAGCATGATAGATAGCATGTCTTCTACGGGCACTTGGGACGACCGCCATGGGTTTTCATGTTAGCATAGCAAGGACAGACGTCCCGGTTGCCGGCAGTCCCCGGTGGAACGCAGTTACAGCGGCTACAGCATGTGTTGCACGCCCTGTTGCACAAATTCGGCCTACTTGACTTGCTGCAGCGGTACGCACACTTGGCACCACAGTCTGCGCAATAAGAATATGATTCCAAATCTTATCAGATGCCTTCAAACAAGGCTTCATATATCATCATAAATTTCTTGTCTTTCCTGACTTACCTATTTTTTGTGCATCAACTACATGTTGTCCATTGAAGGTGTAAATCTGCAGATCATGGAGAATTACTTATCAGGAATATACAAAACGGAGACCTCTGATGCTAGTAAATTGCAATGAGAAAGCAGAAGGAACATGGCATTGGAGATTCCACAAAACAACAAATGTATGCAGACTCACCTCCACCATAACCAGTAGGAGAAACACCACAAGCAGGATCCTCGACTTGGCCATGAGGGAGGGGAGCTATATGTCGAGAAGAATGAGGAGAAGAGCGTGCTATAATATGAGAGTTTTGTTGATCAGAATGAGGAGAAGCGTTCCCCTTTTATAGATCTGCATCTTGTTAGTGTTTCTTTTTTCTTTTGGAAACTCAATTTTTTTGGTTGCAAATATTCTTTCTTTAATAATAAGGCATTGAAGTTTTTAATTGTTGGAAACTTTAATTGTTGGAATTTATATGATTGGTGTTTTTATCTTATTTTAGGAAACTTTAATTGTTGGAATTTATATTTACTATGATTTTAATTCAAGATGGGCCTCTATATAAAGACTTGGGATTTTTCAACCGAATTGATGACTTTCTCCATAAGAAAATTTCTCATTCCTTTTCTCTGTTGTCATAATGTCTCTTCTCTCATTCGCGTGAATATGCATCAACTTCAGCTGTCTAATTCATGCACAAAGGAAACATTATAGTGCATAACATAAATCATTTGAATTAATGATTGTTATAAAATAATTTTAATTGATAACATACTTTGATTCATTAATAAATATTTTATTGGATCTCATGAGGAAACCAAATTTCTAAAAAGATAATCTCGATAAAATTTCATCTCTCTTCTTTACGCCTATATTTTGATGTGTGTTATTAATGAAAATAATATAAAATGAGAGATATATACTTGGCCAACCAAGTCAAGACATTTCAAAGTGAACTCGCAAAAGTTTCTCGAGTTCACTGTGCATTATCATGGAATAGATGTTAACCTACTGAAGGTTAGGGCGATCATTGATATATGACCTTGTAAGTCAGTCAAGGAGGTCCAATAACTTATAGGTATGGTGACGACCCTCGATCACTCCCTATCTCGAATGAGGGATAGGTGTCTACCCTTCTTTTAGATGCTAAAGAATCCAAAGAGGTTTGTATGGACAGAAGAATGCTAGATGACATTCAACCGTCTTAATGATCATTTGGTCGAGCTATCGCAGCTCAAGTATCGGAACCCTAGCGAGTTGCTAAGCCTATGCTTGAATACGACTAAGCTTGCCATTAGTTTGGTCATAATTCGAGAAGAGGAGGGAGCCCAGATGCCGATCTACTATATCAACCATGTACTCACTAGGGCTAAGCTATGGTATCCTAGTAATAGTGGTGAGAAAGTTGAGCCAACTTATTTCCAAGCACATGTAGTGCAAGTGACTACAAATCAGCTACTTGGGTAGATTTGGTCTAACTCATTGTGTCAAGCAAGCTATTGAAATGGATGATCGAGCTCGACAAGTTTGGCCTCCAATATTCTCCAGGGGTGGTGATAAAGGCTCAAGCTCTAGCGGGATTCATCGCTGAGCTTATTCCACCTACCCAACTGATGAACCTACTCACCTGACCACAATCCTCTTCATCGATCGGTCGACAACCATCGAAGGGGGAGGAGCTGGACTTGTTTTCAGAAGCCCTAATGTGTTGGTCTATGAGTAAGTCCTCTGCTTTAGGTTTGAGATATCCAAAGTGGAAGCAGAGTACAAGGCCCTATTGTCTAGCCTTCGATCAGTAAGGGAGCTCATTATTTTGGGATTAGCATTCTATAGTGATTACCAACTTGTCACGGACTTAGCTGGTTTTGCCTAAGTCGTGCGGCACCCTTGCGTGTCCGTCCGCAAAGGTCAGCCTCCCCGAAACCTCTCATGGTCCCTTAGGACCTACAAAAGAGAAACCGGGTTAGAGAAAGCGCCTCACTCGGGATCCACAAGCAAATATCTCCGAAAACACTTCATAGCCAATGCAAATTACAGACTTTACAAGCTCCGAACAGTTGCACAACAAAGGGTCAAAATGGTCCACTACATACCGAATATCTCTCACAAGTGTCCACATGACATGACCTTTATTTACAGCCTAAAGTGGCCACCAAACCTGACTAAAAAGGGGACTATTAAGCCTTCAGCCGTCCCTCTACATGCTGTGCAAAGCATGAACATACCAAAAGACACGGATATCCATGAGCATTACATCAAACATTCTGTTTAGAAGTTTGTCCGTGACATTCTCCCCCACTCATCCCTTCGACGTCCT
>LVTN01001052.1:81598-107551 GCA_001649415.1 Musa itinerans
CTTACTCGACCTTGTCCTCTGACTTGTTGGGCTCCCTTAAGCGAATATGAGCTCTAGAGCAGTCCAACTCTCCACTCCAGCTGTTCTGATCATACATCTGCATGACCAAGTCCCTCCCATGGGACTCATTGGTACTTGCATTCGAACTTTTCCCTTGGTGGTACACAACCCCCCTATGCTGATGACCAAGGCTTTCATCCGATGCAAAATTCAATGTACGCACGGAAGACCAGCCTCTATGGTACCATGGCTTTGACTCCTTGAATCCATAGTCTTTCTTACGGTCATGTTATTCATCGAAGTGGAGCTCCTAGTAGCTCCCGATCGTACCTTCATATGATATAGTCCCTCACGGGAAGAGATTCATGTATATCGCATTGCCACGAACTGTTCCACCACGATCCGCTGCACCATGTCGCCTCCTGGTGACACCTTCATTGCATTCTGATCCTTGTGGGATGCACTCAGATTGTGATCCCTCCATATGTGGCCTCTGCCAACACATCGCAGGGCCTCTTCCACCTCCGATTGTGTTTGCTCCTTTGGCAATCGACCTTCGTCCACCCGCTCTCGGGTCACACTTAGACGAAGCACCGCTCTAGGACAGTCCGTCGCCTAGTAGCTCCCGAAGTCCACCGACTTCGCTAAAATTGGTGCACTATTGTCTGGATCCCGGGCCTCAGCCCCTACCAGCATAATCTCTGCTGCGCACCGCTTCCTTCATGGCAACTTGAATGGCAACACTGTGACATATTCTTTAAGAGTACCTGCCTTCGCGCCCTCTTGCCCCGTGCCAAGGCCTTCTGGACCCAACTTCGCCTCCGCAAGTTGAGTCACCTTAGTTCCTCTATCAAATGCTTCTCCGAGATAAGGTGCATGTGCCCAGAAGCTCCATTCGTCTTTGGCACCATGCAAGATGAGTCCGCTCCATCAGCATGAAGGACCCATGGAATAACATGATCCCACTCTTGCTTTTGCAAGAATTCATGTCCTTGACCTTTGTCCAAGGAAATCTCTGTGCCTCCGCTCCATGTTCCATCTTCTATGCCGGCTCACTTCATGCGGCTTGGGTACTTCGCCAAGTTACACCCAAGTTGCTCTGCTCCTCGTTTTGCATTGGGTTGATAGTGGTCCTCGCGCCCACCATTCCACGGGTCAGCCCTTCCTTGAGTTTGATCTCCATATCGACTCCAAGTGTGCCTTGGTTCACTCCCCCTGAAGATCCGGGACTTATCCCTCCTGGATATCTATCCCGTTGGAGCAACTTCTCTCTTTGCTTAATTCTCTTTGAATGTTTCGGAGACCACCATCCCCTTGGACTACTCCGCCTTGCTGAACAAACTGTGCATTGTTCTGCCTTCCGCAAACACACTTGCTAGATTACGACTCCACGTCAATACAGCCCTCGTTGCACCCCTCAAGGCCTAGCAACATGCTGAACTCGCTGCACACTTCAGCCTCTTATAGATGTATCCTTCTCATGCTGAAGAGAAAGTTTCAATGCTCCATGGCGTCGAGCTTCGGCTGCCTTGGGATGGCCACGAACATCCCATCGTTCGCATACAAACCCTTGCACGAGTATCGAATTCATCGAGTTAGCAATTCCCCTCACCTCTGTGAGCTTTGCACAACTATTTCAATCGCTGAACAACCCATTTCGCCTTGTATAGTCTTATCATTTACCAAGCGCCTCGCTTGCCTCGAGCACCATCCCAACCTTTGTGCGCTTCGCATTCTTCTCAGCTTCCTTGTCCTCGTGGTGCCTCTCGCGCAAAGGGTTGGCCATTCCTTTGAATGCCAATCTCAGATGCCCGCTCCTCTGAGCGACTCCATTTCCCTACATCTCCATGCCCATTTACCCCAAAACGGTCGCGCATGCTAGCTGCCCTCAATGCAGCCCCGCTAGGTCCTCCACGTTTGCTTGTCAAGCGTTTCTATGAGTGCTTGTCCCGCTCTGATACCATCTGTCACGGACTTAGCTGGTTTTGCCTAAGTCGTGCGGCACCCTTGCATGTTCGTCCGCAAAGGTCAACCTCCCCAAAACCTCCTATGGTCCCTTAGGACCTACAAAAGAGAAAACGGGTTAGAGAAAGCGCCTTACTCGGGATCAACAAGCAAACATCTCCGAAAACACTTCATAGCCAATGCAAATTACAAACAGACTTTACAAGCTCCGAATAGTTACACAACAAAGGGTCAAAATGGTCAACTACAGACCGAATATCTCTCACAAGTGTCAACATGACACGACCTTTATTTACAGCCTAAAGTGGCCACCAAACCTGACTAAAAAAGAGACTATTAAGCCTACGGTCGTCCCTCCACATGTTGTGCAAAGCATGAACATACCAAAAGACACGGACATACATAAGCATTACATCAAACATTCAGTTTAGAAGTTTGTCCGTGAAAAACTGGTGATAAACCAAGTCAAGCTAGACTTCAAGGCTCGAGAAATGGCAATTGTGGAGTACCTCACTAAGGTTCGAAAATGAGCCCCTCATTACTCAAAGCTTGAAATCTTCTATGTGCCTCAAGAGGAGAACACCCAAGCCAATGCGTGTTGGCAAGGTTGACCTCGATTTGAACAATGAAGGACAAACGCATGCAAGTTGAGATGTTATCAATGAGAAGCATCGACATCTTACAAATCTCCCAAGCCAAAGGTGGGTCCTATTGGATGAATGACATTCTGTGATACAAAAGAGATGACACGCTCTAGACCGATCAAGCCCCGACAAGGTGAATTAAGTACCACTAGGCATGGTACTGCATAATAAATGATCGATTGTATCATAGGTGCTTTAATCAAACGATTCTTAAATGTCTATCCCCTCGAGAGCCCAAAAGTATCTGGGTCAAGGTGCATGAGGGAGTGTGTGGCGAGCACATTGAAGGTTGGATGCTTGCCTACAAAGTCCAACGATAAGGATACTATTGATCAACTCTAACGATGATGTAATGGCCTATGCTCAGAAGTGTGATAGGTGTCAGAGGTATGTTTGGATCTAGCATTAGTTGGCGGTATATCTCAGCTCAATCGACTACAAATAGCCCTTCGTTTAGTGAGGAATGAACCTCCTCATACCCTTCCCACTAGCCTCAAGGCAACGCTAATTCATAATAGTCATGGTGAACTACTTCAGAAAATAGGTTAAGGTTGAACTACTCATCTCTACTATCGAGAGATAAGTTGAATGATTCATTTTGAGGAATATCATTACCCGGTTCAGAATCTTGAGAGCCATTGTCACCGACAATGGATATTCAACAATCTCAAGTTCAAGGAATATTATCGATCCTTTGACATCCAATTGAGATTCAAGTCAGTGATCCACCAATAGACCAATAGCTTGGCTGAGGTGACAAATCAGACCATATTATAGGGGCTCAAGAAACAAGTGGTAGGCATGAAGGGCACTTGGGTCAAGGAGTTGCCTAGGATCCTGTGGGTCTCATAAATGATGATGAAGATTAGGTTGGGCAAATTGCCATGCAACCTAGCATTCGACACAAAGGCCTTCCTACCCGCCAAGATGAAGTTCTTGACCCCTCAAGTTAAAAGCTTTAACAATACCACATCCAAGGAGGGACTTCGTGCAAGACTAGACCTCATTGATAAAGTTTGAGCTGATAGTCATTTGAAGATGCTTAACTACAAAAAGGTCATCACACAACTCTATGACAATGACATCCAACCTTGGGCCTCTAAAAGGTTGAGATAAATAACTTGATGCATTCCCCATGAAAAGTTAGCCCCAATTAGGAAGGACCTTATCAAGTCATCAAAGTGGTATGAGATGGGACCTATCGCCTCAAAACAATGGAGGGGGTGCTACTACCACTAATGTGACACATATCTAACCTCAGAAAGTTCTAACCTTAGCTCAAGAAGTGTCGACGTGAGTTGCTTAACCAAGGAGACACACCGAGAAGATTTACCGATAATCAACTTTGAAGAATGTCTAACATGAAGTTCTATAAATCAATTGATTAGTACAGATTTAAAGATGGGGAATGACTCTAGGCCATCATTGAAGGGGATCTTTAGTACTCCTCAACCCCCAACTCTGGGTGTCTCATATTGAATCTACTAGTCATAAGTGTCCTACAAACCAATCACGTGAGTGATGTCACATGTGACACGATACACACTCTTTTTACTTATAATTATTTATTAGTATTTTTTTCACTTTATGTTGCTAGTTGCATATATTGTGATGTTCATGGATCTGTGAAATGAGAATCGGATCATGATGAGATCATGCCAATGAGACCGGATCACCTTTAAACATAAACCCTAAATGATCTTGGTCATAGGTTACTCGAGAGGGACATCGAGATAACTAGATAGACTAGTGCACTAGATACATGTCCATATGATGGAGGCGACTGATCTCATAGTTACTTGTGTGGGGACACTAGGGATACTATGTAGATACTCATTGGAGAATGATTTTACTGATTGATCCACTAACGAAATGTTGGTTGGTTGATGATACCTCATTATTAGACAACAATTTTATCGTCTCAGTGGTAGATCTGGTTGTTAGACTTGAAACACCAAAGATGTCATATATGAGTACTTCAATCTTTGATATCGAACTTATAGGTCTAGAAGTTCCAAATCTAGCACAACCGATCGTCGAGAGTGGTAGCCAACCTTATAATGGCTATTGAGTGTCGATAGAGGATTATCCACTCTCGGTGTTATGAGAGGAATATCCTATGTATTCTTGCTTAGACAAATCCCTGGTCAGGGTCATTCAGATTGAGAGAGAAAGAGTTATCTGGGAGAATTCGCTTAAAGCGATGCTCGAGTAGAAACCGTATGGGCATGATAGTGCCATGCCCGGAATACGGTTTTTGAAATATTAGATGAATGAGGGACTATAGATACATGGTAACTGAGAACAGACAAGTCTAATGGATTGGATTTCCATGTATCGTCTGTGGATTGCGACGTAGTGGCCTAGTACATCCACAGTTGATGAGTCGAGTAAATTATTATAGAAAAAATAATTCACTGAGCCAAAATGAGTTCTGACATATATGACTTACGGCTAGCTCTATATTGGGCCTAGAGAGACACACATATGGTATGTGTTACGACGAGTAGAGGTTCGAATATAAGATATCTACTAGAGCCCCTATCTTATTGGATATCAGTAAGCCCTTGAATTATTGAATCCTATGGATGAGATCAAATAAGAGCCAATGAGAGATTATTAGGTAGAGATTAATCTAAGTGGCTTGAGTAGTTGGATGAAGATCCAATACCCAATAGGGCAGGATCCATTTGAGTAAGTTTATAAGAACCTCTATAAATAAGAGGGAATCAAATGGTCATAAACTAGACCCTTTTGGCTACCACCTCCTATACTTCTCTCTCCCTCTCCTCTTTAGCCAACAACCCCTGTTTGGGGTGTGTGGACAGCAAGAAGGGCCGGCCCCTTCTTGATTTTATGGTGCATATAGAAAAGAGGATTGTATAACGATTTGAGGAGTGTCTTCGTAACCCTAGCTGTGTGGATCACCGCTAGAGATGATGACAGTTGGCCTCCTTCATCCTCTCTCATAGATCTATAAGTTTTCAGGGATATACGATCTCCTTAGGTAACATATCCCTTAACGCGTGCGATTTTTTGATTTTGTGGGTTTTTCACACCAATCTTTACATAATGATAAAAAACTATTTTTTATAAAAATTTGAGATTTTTATTTTTTGTTCTTTTGTTGCGCATATGATGTCGCCCTAGGTTTCCCAACAGAATCGAGCTAGGGCAAGGAGATACCCATACTTGAAGGACTCCCTCGAATGCACCAGCCCCTTCTTGAAGTTGATTGTGGACTTGCACCTCTCGATCACCTTATTCTCCCTCTTTGGTAGCAAGGCTGCCTCGGCCACCACTTGCTCGAACAATTCAATGACCCAAAGCTTACACTCCTAGATTTGTCGATCATAGTCCTTGAGTCACTCCTTTAGTTCCTTTATTATTGCTTGGTGTTGGAGCAGCCTATCCTCCATGGTGTGTTACTACCCCCACACCACCTTTAGCTTGGTTGCTTGAGAGGATTTGGCTTGACGGAGCTTTACGATACTCGCAAAGCATTTGCTCGATGTGACACTTTATAGTTTTTCTTGCCAACGAGTGCATGACTAAATAAAATGTTGACGTCCTATGGAAAATATGCTCGAGATGTCTCCTTAGAGCAAAGCATAGAAAATACACCCGAGACGTCTTCCTCGATCTAAGTATGGAAAATGCACCTAAGATGCCTACCTTGGGCTGAGCAATAAAAATATACTCACGATACCTCCCTCAGGCTAAACATGAAAAATGTGCTTAAGATGTCTCCTGTAGGCTAAGCATAGAAAATGTGCTTGAGATGTCTCCCTTAAGTTGAGCAAGAAAAATGCATCTAAGATGTCTCTCTCAAGTTGAGCAAGGAAAATGCATTTAAGATGTCTCCCTCAAGCTAAGCATAGAAAATATGCCTAAGATGCCTCTCTCAAGCTAAGAAAAATGCTCATGAGATATCTTCCTCGAGCTAAACATGAAAAATGTGCCTTGTACTACATATGAAAAATGAGTGAGGCTCCTCCCTCAATCTAAGTATGTAAAATACACTCAAAATGCCTCCCTCAGGACCAAGTATGAAAAATACTCTCAAGACGTCTCCCTTGAGCTAAGAATGAAAAATACACCCAATACGCCTCCCTTGAGCCACTCAAGACTCTTCCTTGAGATAAGCATGAAAAATGTGCCCGAGACACTTCCCTCGGGCTAAGCATGAAAAATGCACTCGAGATACCTCTCTTGGGCTAGGCATGTCAAGTGTGCCTAAGACACTTCACCTTCGGTTAAGTGAGGCACTACACTCGAGGCACCCTTGAAGGGTGGGGAACCTGAACCCTAACACATAAAAACTACTAAACACCTAAGAGATCCATTCGTCGTGCCTCGAGTTGGAGTTGGGTGTGCCTCGACGCGAAGACCTTAAGGCAAACATTTTGGGTGATAGGAGGGGGGAGGGAGCAATTTATAGGATAAAAAATTGACACCCAAAAGTTACTCATCACATGGATACTAGCTCGACATTGAGAGCAGGACTCGGATGATATGGTAGTCTCTTAAGCCCAATAACAATAATAAGTATATGAGAGAATATTCTATCCATACTATAGAATATTTTCTTGGGCTTAGTCTACTATAAAGGCCCATTAATTTACTAATACCCAAGTCAATTATTATTTAGTCATGACTTCACTTTACATCTCAGCCTTAACTTTAACATCGAAGGGAGCAAAGCAAGCCCCCACCAAACTCAAGTCTTCTTACAAGTCAGCTTGCAAGCGAGCATTCAAATTGCTCCTTCATCCATTTGTAGACTCTTGCACATGTGACCTAGAACTGAGTCGAGCTAACAAAAACATCACCTATGAACTAGACCTTCTACCAAATCTTAGTTTAACCAAAGTTATTAATATTAAAGATTTGACATGTTATAATGAACCACAAGATGATACTCCACCTTTGTTCCAAAGTATTCAACCTTCTGTCTTATCACTTCTACAATCTAAAATGCATTCTCCACCTATACCCAGGAAGAGAAGAAAAGATGTCAAATAAAAATAATAGAGGATATAAAAGAGTGGATATCAATGACAGGATGAAATAGTGGATATCTAGGAGAAACAAATCTCTACTTATAATAGGGGATATAAAATATTTCTTGTCAAATAAAAATGATGATCAGATTGGATCACAAAATAAAAACTCCAACAACTCAACCTTGAACTCATGCTACATTTCAAATAGGGGACAGTTTATGGAAATCATGCTACATTTCAATGACGTGAAAAAAAAAAAAAGGCCAAATCAAATCACTTTGGATTCATGGTGAATTTGGGTTCAGGTTCGATTGACATTTTAGGATTACCACATGGTAACATTAGGATCTTATTTCCAAGATTGATAATAAAATAAGACAAGTAAATAAATAGAAAAAAATATTATAAGAATCATCATCATGTAAGAAGAAGGGAAGAGTATTATGCACAAAGGTTAATTTTCAAACTCATCGTGTAAAAAAGGAAGAGCGTCATGTATTACGAAGGAATATTATTTTACACTGCTATTATGAAGCTTATTTTATCAAAAAATGACTAGATATAATGTAATGCAATGAGTTTATTCCTTTTATCCTTGCATTTATGACCTAAATAAATATGAAAAGCATTGTACTAGGTCTTAGAATGAATAATAATTTTTTTATTATTTTGTGTGAGTTGTTGAATCTTGAATTTTGATGATGAAACCAATTGATAGTATTTATTTGATTTGCATTTTGAGTGACGTAGGAAACTTCGATCAGGGAGAGGCAATTGAAGTAGGAAAAATCATGTTGGGTTGGAGTGGAACATGTCAGAAGATTGGACGTCGAGCCGGAGGATCAGTCGACGTGTTGGCAAAAGACTTCTGGCCAAGAAGATCGAAAATTACAACAAGGAAATCGAAGTTACAGAAGCCAACTAGCCGATTCGGTAATAGGCCACAAGAGAGGATAATGCACCGAAGAATTGGGCGAAGCGTCGAACCAATGACATGACCGAACAACATTTGATGAGCTTTATAATAATTGTCTAAATCGAAGTAGGTTTTAGGTCTAATTGAGTCGGTATTGGGGTGAAACAATGCCAACTCAATTATGGGCCAATTGGACTTAAATTAGGAGTGATTTGGGCTCATTGGGAGGCCCATTCAATGACCCAAATGTTGGGCCAAGCGGTGGCATCGCTAGAATTGGCGGTAGAACCGCCTGTGAGTTGGAAAACTCGAAAAACTAGATCTCCGAGGCTGTCAGGCGGTGGTATCGCCAGATTGGGTGGTGGTACCACCTAGTAACAGTGTGTCAGGTGGTGGTACCACCCAGTGTCAGGCTGCAGGCAGTGGTATCGCCCAGTGCAGGTGGTGGTATCGCTCGTACCCTAAAATCTCGAGGATTTAAATTTTGGACTCTAAATTTGAATCCATTTGGGGTGTATAAATACCCCACTCTTTCTTGCTTAGGACAGTAAGAATTGAGTAGAAATGAGGAAAGAATCCTTAACGAAAAAGAGTTGAAAAATCTTAAAAAGTGTTGAGTGTTCCCTCCACCTCTTAAAGTTTATAGTTCATTCTAAGAGGTGTGAAACTTGTAAATATTCTCTCCTAAACCTGTCAAAAAGAGAATAGAGTTATAAAGAGGTGGTTGGTCTTCGCCTATTGAAGAAAGACCGATAGTAGATACCGGTGGCCTTGACGGAGGAGGAATCGGGAGCGGATATAGGTCACGACGACCGAACCACTATAAAATCTGGTTTGCATTTATTTTGAGCAAATTACTTTCATAGCAAACTTCCTCCTTACTTTCCTTTCAAAGTTAAACATTTCCGAAATGGGTTTAATCGAAACGAAAGATTTTTGAAATCGTAATTTTATCGCTGCACTAATTCATCCCTCGCTCTTAGTGCCGACTCGTTCCTAACATGAGTGGTACGAGACTATAGCTT
Source organism: Musa itinerans (assembly GCA_001649415.1). NCBI lineage: Eukaryota > Viridiplantae > Streptophyta > Magnoliopsida > Zingiberales > Musaceae > Musa > Musa itinerans. The sequence continues at coordinate 91,155 of LVTN01001052.1, forward strand.
TCCTCTCTATGTAAGTTAGGGAGTAAGTTGAAGATTATCCTCTACCTTCCTCTCCTCTCTTCAACCAACTTGCAACAAAGGACTATGAAATGATCTCTTAATACTATAAGCTTGATGTTCAATGCACTCTTCCTCGACCATCTCGGCATGTGTTGAACTTCAGTATTTTTTTCTTTCTTGCTTAAACTAATATTTCTATAAAATTGAGTTTCCCTCACCTTCTCTCTCTTTATTTTAGCGTTTTATTTTATTTTATTATTCATCCTATCAATTTCTCATCATAATAAACATCCCCTTTAGGGTTTCCTAAAAAAGGGTGATGGAATTTTATTTTCATAAAACAAGAAAGATATAGTAGTTCATAGATATTAGTATAATATCAAAGAGTTTATTTATAAAACTACCTTTCAGTCTACCATTTAATTGTAGAGTCATTAAGATCTTATTAATAAAAAATTCTATTTAACTGTTAAAATCATCTTTAAGGTTTATGAGCAACTCACCAACCAACGCATTAGCTTTTTCAAAAATCTATCTCTAACCATTCTATAGTCAGCATTACATGGAGAGCCAACATGTTCCTTCGAAGACTGCGATATATTTTCTTTTATGAAGATTACTTTTTTTATAAACAAATATATTTAGGCGCCTTAATCACTCTTAGAAGACTTGATATCTTTAGTTGACAATATAATTACATATGACAAGCTACTCGTATGATTTTCATAGGTAATTATATTGTCAACTAAACTAATAATTAGATGATACTAGATATCTTTGATAGGTGCCACTTGGATGTGCCATGCACAAATTAAAAAATTATCGTTAGAAGCTCCCTCCAACAAAAGAGTGCTATGCTAACAATATCATCTAATTATTAACCATGTAACAATCATTGATCCTAAAAACTAAAGGAGATTTTATCTGACCCTTTTCAAGTATATCCTTCAAGCATATAACAGATATCAGTATGGGTGTATGATGCAATATCATATATGTCAAATATAGTGTTATTTATCTTTAATCTTCTTCTCTCCTTAATAAAGTTGAAATTGGTAGCTTTTTGTTTATTCTATGATCGAACTTTCAGTAAACAAGTTGATAATGATTTTCATATTAAGGTTTATAGTGATGCATGATTTTTCATTTACCCCTCCCTTAGTATGAAGTCAACTAAATGTTATGCCATATCTAAATAGACTCATTAGAATGGACCAAAGATCTAAATAGACCTCACCGCATTTTTTTATTATAAATTTTGTATTACTATCGTGAATTAATGAAGCAATCAATTCAACTACTCCAAGTCACAATGCTGGAATAGATGGGCCTTCCTTTTTGTGGGAGGATATTTTCTCCTTTGAGTTACCTTACATTTTGAGCAGTGATCTCCTTTTGTAAAACTTTATATCTTAATAGATTTATTTTGGACAAAAAAAAAAGAAAAAGAATCTACCTCATTTTCTCCTCTTTTTTTGTTTGTGCACTTTATTGTAATACCTATCAACTTATTGAGATCCAATTTCCTACGTGGTTCTTAAAATATTGATGATAATAATCATAATAATAATAATTATTATTATTATTATGACTCTAATAACTAATTATTTTAAACATTAAAGAAATTAAGTAAAATCCATACATTTCCCGTTCCAATCAAATTATTTATTTTTAATTATATGATATGTTCTAAAAATGCGACAGGGTGTCATTGGTACATGATCTGTAACAAAGTTTTCATGCTACGGACCCGACAACAACCACTAGGATTGAACCAAGTTGCTACATCTTACTGAGACCACAATGTCACTTTGAAATCAAAAACCAGTTCATTGTCATCAATAATTTTAAACTAATACGACGAATCTAAATGCAAGTCAAAATATATCAAACTAATCATATCAAATTTGACTTGTTTGTAAAATGAATTCATTAAACGGATGGCAAAGCAGCAAACTGAGTGAAATATGAAACACAAAAAAAAAATTCAGGTCTAATATGACTACGAGAATATTATGACTGAGAATATTAAGCTACGTTCACATTCAAAATTGTCACGTCTGGCCCATTCACATTCCAACACATAATTATCATCATATAAACAAATTTGACTTGAACATTAGCCAAAGCACATGATCATTTTTGCTCAAAGATATAAACAATCGATTAAAAAGCCAGCCGAAGAACAAGAAAACATGATCAAGAAAAACAAATCAAAGGAAAATTGAACTCTCAATAAGATACCCAAAGCCTTCCACAAATGAGAAGCCCCAAAAGAGGATTTTCTCTTCAGCACAGAACCCATTCAACATCTTGGTTCTGTTCTTGCTGAAGCTCTCACTCAGAAGAAGACACACAACCCAAGTACAAACTCCCCCATCGTGTGCCTCGACGCGAAGACCTTAAGGCAAACATTTTGGGTGATAGGAGGGGGGAGGGAGCAATTTATAGGATAAAAAATTGACACCCAAAAGTTACTCATCACATGGATACTAGCTCGACATTGAGAGCAGGACTCGGATGATATGGTAGTCTCTTAAGCCCAATAACAATAATAAGTATATGAGAGAATATTCTATCCATACTATAGAATATTTTCTTGGGCTTAGTCTACTATAAAGGCCCATTAATTTACTAATACCCAAGTCAATTATTATTTAGTCATGACTTCACTTTACATCTCAGCCTTAACTTTAACATCGAAGGGAGCAAAGCAAGCCCCCACCAAACTCAAGTCTTCTTACAAGTCAGCTTGCAAGCGAGCATTCAAATTGCTCCTTCATCCATTTGTAGACTCTTGCACATGTGACCTAGAACTGAGTCGAGCTAACAAAAACATCACCTATGAACTAGACCTTCTACCAAATCTTAGTTTAACCAAAGTTATTAATATTAAAGATTTGACATGTTATAATGAACCACAAGATGATACTCCACCTTTGTTCCAAAGTATTCAACCTTCTGTCTTATCACTTCTACAATCTAAAATGCATTCTCCACCTATACCCAGGAAGAGAAGATATAAAAGAGTGGATATCAATGACAGGATGAAATAGTGGATATCTAGGACAAACAAATCTCTACTTATAATAGGGGATATAAAATATTTCTTGTCAAATAAAAATGATGATCAGATTGGATCACAAAATAAAAACTCCAACAACTCAACCTTGAACTCATGCTACATTTCAAATAGGGGACAGTTTATGGAAATCATGCTACATTTCAATGACGTGAAAAAAAAAAAAGAAGGCCAAATCAAATCACTTTGGATTCATGGTGAATTTGGGTTCAGGTTCGATTGACATTTTAGGATTACCACATGGTAACATTAGGATCTTATTTCCAAGATAAACAATAAAATAAGACAAGTAAATAAATAGAAAAAAATATTATAAGAATCATCATCATGTAAGAAGAAGGGAAGAGTATTATGCACAAAGGTTAATTTTCAAACTCATCGTGTAAAAAAGGAAGAGCGTCATGTATTACGAAGGAATATTATTTTACACTGCTATTATGAAGCTTATTTTATCAAAAAATGACTAGATATAATGTAATGCAATGAGTTTATTCCTTTTATCCTTGCATTTATGACCTATATAAATATGAAAAGCATTGTACTAGGTCTTAGAATGAATAATAATTTTTTTATTATTTTGTGTGAGTTGTTGAATCTTGAATTTTGATGATGAAACCAATTGATAGTATTTATCTGATTTGCATTTTGAGTGACGCAGGAAGCTTCGATCAGGGAGAGACAATTGAAGCAGGAAGAATCATGTTGGGTTGGAGTGGAACATGTCAAAAGATTGGACGTCGAGCCGGAGGATCGGTCGACATGTCGGCAAAAGACTTTGGGCCAAGAAGAGCGAAAATTACGGTAAGGAAATCAGAGTTGCAGAAGCCAACTAGCCGATTGGGCAATAGGTCGCAAGAGAGGACAATGCACCGAAGAATCGGACGAAGCGTCGAACCAATGACATGACCGGACAACATTTGATGAGCTTTATAATAATTGTCTAAATCGAAATAGGTTTTAGGTCTAATTGAGTCGGATAAATATGATAAGCATTGTACTAGGATGATCAATCTTAGAATGAATAATAATTTTTTTTTATCTTGTGTGAGTTGTTGAATCTTAAATTTTGATGATGAAACCAATTGATAGTATTTATTTGATTTGCATTTTGAGTGACGTAGGAAACTTCGATCAGGGAGAGGCAATTGAAGTAGGAAAAATCATGTTGGGTTGGAGTGGAACATGTCAGAAGATTGGACGTCGAGCCGGAGGATCAGTCGACGTGTTGGCAAAAGACTTCTGGCCAAGAAGATCGAAAATTACAACAAGGAAATCGAAGTTACAGAAGCCAACTAGCCGATTCGGTAATAGGCCACAAGAGAGGATAATGCACCGAAGAATTGGGCGAAGCGTCGAACCAATGACATGACCGAACAACATTTGATGAGCTTTATAATAATTGTCTAAATCGAAGTAGGTTTTAGGTCTAATTGAGTCGGTATTGGGGTGAAACAATGCCAACTCAATTATGGGCCAATTGGACTTAAATTAGGAGTGATTTGGGCTCATTGGGAGGCCCATTCAATGACCCAAATGTTGGGCCAAGCGGTGGCATCGCTAGAATTGGCGGTAGAACCGCCTGTGAGTTGGAAAACTCGAAAAACTAGATCTCCGAGGCTGTCAGGCGGTGGTATCGCCAGATTGGGTGGTGGTACCACCTAGTAACAGTGTGTCAGGTGGTGGTACCACCCAGTGTCAGGCTGCAGGCAGTGGTATCGCCCAGTGCAGGTGGTGGTATCGCTCGTACCCTAAAATCTCGAGGATTTAAATTTTGGACTCTAAATTTGAATCCATTTGGGGTGTATAAATACCCCACTCTTTCTTGCTTAGGACAGTAAGAATTGAGTAGAAATGAGGAAAGAATCCTTAACGAAAAAGAGTTGAAAAATCTTAAAAAGTGTTGAGTGTTCCCTCCACCTCTTAAAGTTTATAGTTCATTCTAAGAGGTGTGAAACTTGTAAATATTCTCTCCTAAACCTGTCAAAAAGAGAATAGAGTTATAAAGAGGTGGTTGGTCTTTGGCAAAAGACTTCTGGCCAAGAAGATCGAAAATTACAACAAGGAAATCGAAGTTACAGAAGCCAACTAGCCGATTCGGTAATAGGCCACAAGAGAGGATAATGCACCGAAGAATTGGGCGAAGCGTCGAACCAATGACATGACCGAACAACATTTGATGAGCTTTATAATAATTGTCTAAATCGAAGTAGGTTTTAGGTCTAATTGAGTCGGTATTGGGGTGAAACAATGCCAACTCAATTATGGGCCAATTGGACTTAAATTAGGAGTGATTTGGGCTCATTGGGAGGCCCATTCAATGACCCAAATGTTGGGCCAAGCGGTGGCATCGCTAGAATTGGCGGTAGAACCGCCTGTGAGTTGGAAAACTCGAAAAACTAGATCTCCGAGGCTGTCAGGCGGTGGTATCGCCAGATTGGGTGGTGGTACCACCTAGTAACAGTGTGTCAGGTGGTGGTACCACCCAGTGTCAGGCTGCAGGCAGTGGTATCGCCCAGTGCAGGTGGTGGTATCGCTCGTACCCTAAAATCTCGAGGATTTAAATTTTGGACTCTAAATTTGAATCCATTTGGGGTGTATAAATACCCCACTCTTTCTTGCTTAGGACAGTAAGAATTGAGTAGAAATGAGGAAAGAATCCTTAACGAAAAAGAGTTGAAAAATCTTAAAAAGTGTTGAGTGTTCCCTCCACCTCTTAAAGTTTATAGTTCATTCTAAGAGGTGTGAAACTTGTAAATATTCTCTCCTAAACCTGTCAAAAAGAGAATAGAGTTATAAAGAGGTGGTTGGTCTTCGCCTATTGAAGAAAGACCGATAGTAGATACCGGTGGCCTTGACGGAGGAGGAATCGGGAGCGGATATAGGTCACGACGACCGAACCACTATAAAATCTGGTTTGCATTTATTTTGAGCAAATTACTTTCATAGCAAACTTCCTCCTTACTTTCCTTTCAAAGTTAAACATTTCCGAAATGGGTTTAATCGAAACGAAAGATTTTTGAAATCGTAATTTTATCGCTGCACTAATTCATCCCTCGCTCTTAGTGCCGACTCGTTCCTAACATGAGTGGTACGAGACTATAGCTTTCCTCTCTATGTAAGTTAGGGAGTAAGTTGAAGATTATCCTCTACCTTCCTCTCCTCTCTTCAACCAACTTGCAACAAAGGACTATGAAATGATCTCTTAATACTATAAGCTTGATGTTCAATGCACTCTTCCTCGACCATCTCGGCATGTGTTGAACTTCAGTATTTTTTTCTTTCTTGCTTAAACTAATTTTTATATAAAATTGAGTTTCCCTCACCTTCTCTCTCTTTATTTTAGCGTTTTATTTTATTTTATTATTCATCCTATCAATTTCTCATCATAATAAACATCCCCTTTAGGGTTTCCTAAAAAAGGGTGATGGAATTTTATTTTCATAAAACAAGAAAGATATAGTAGTTCATAGATATTAGTATAATATCAAAGAGTTTATTTATAAAACTACCTTTCAGTCTACCATTTAATTGTAGAGTCATTAAGATCTTATTAATAAAAAATTCTATTTAACTGTTAAAATCATCTTTAAGGTTTATGAGCAACTCACCAACCAACGCATTAGCTTTTTCAAAAATCTATCTCTAACCATTCTATAGTCAGCATTACATGGAGAGCCAACATGTTCCTTCGAAGACTGCGATATATTTTCTTTTATGAAGATTACTTTTTTTATAAACAAATATATTTAGGCGCCTTAATCACTCTTAGAAGACTTGATATCTTTAGTTGACAATATAATTACATATGACAAGCTACTCGTATGATTTTCATAGGTAATTATATTGTCAACTAAACTAATAATTAGATGATACTAGATATCTTTGATAGGTGCCACTTGGATGTGCCATGCACAAATTAAAAAATTATCGTTAGAAGCTCCCTCCAACAAAAGAGTGCTATGCTAACAATATCATCTAATTATTAACCATGTAACAATCATTGATCCTAAAAACTAAAGGAGATTTTATCTGACCCTTTTCAAGTATATCCTTCAAGCATATAACAGATATCAGTATGGGTGTATGATGCAATATCATATATGTCAAATATAGTGTTATTTATCTTTAATCTTCTTCTCTCCTTAATAAAGTTGAAATTGGTAGCTTTTTGTTTATTCTATGATCGAACTTTCAGTAAACAAGTTGATAATGATTTTCATATTAAGGTTTATAGTGATGCATGATTTTTCATTTACCCCTCCCTTAGTATGAAGTCAACTAAATGTTATGCCATATCTAAATAGACTCATTAGAATGGACCAAAGATCTAAATAGACCTCACCGCATTTTTTTATTATAAATTTTGTATTACTATCGTGAATTAATGAAGCAATCAATTCAACTACTCCAAGTCACAATGCTGGAATAGATGGGCCTTCCTTTTTGTGGGAGGATATTTTCTCCTTTGAGTTACCTTACATTTTGAGCAGTGATCTCCTTTTGTAAAACTTTATATCTTAATAGATTTATTTTGAACAAAAAAAAAAGAAAAAGAATCTACATAGTAAACTTCCTCCTTACTTTGCTTTCAAAGTTAAGCATTTCCGAAATGGGTTTAATCGAAACGAAAGATTTTCGAAATCGTAATTTTATCGCTGCACTAGTTATTATAATTATTGTTATTATTATGACTCTAATAACTAATTATTTTAAACATTAAAGAAATTAAGTAAAATCCATACATTTCCCGTTCCAATCAAATTATTTATTTTTAATTATATGATATGTTCTAAAAATGCGAGAGGGTGTCATTGGTACATGATCTGTAACAAAATTTTCATGCTACGGACCCGACAACAATCACTAGGATTGAACCAAGTTGCTAGATCCTACTGAGAGACCACGATGTCACTGTGAAATCAAAAACCAGTTCATTGTCATCAATAATTTTAAACTAATACGACGAATCTAAATGCAAGTCAAAATATATCAAACTAATCATATCAAATTTGACTTGTTTGTAAAATGAATTCATTAAACGGATGGCAAAGCAGCAAACTGAGTGAAATATGAAACACAAAAAAAAAATTCAGGTCTAATATGACTACGAGAATATTATGACTATGAGAATATTAAGCTTCGTTCACATTCAAAATTGTCACTCCATTCACATTCCAACACACAATTATTATCATATAAACAAATTTGACTTGTAACATTAGCCAAAGCACACGATCATTTTTGCTCAAAGATATAAACAATCGATTAAAAAGCCGAAGAACAAGTAAACATGACCAAGAAAAACAAATCAAAGGAAAATTGAACTCTCAATAAGATACCCAAAGCCTTCCACAAATGAGAAGCCCCAAAAGAGGATTTTCTCTTCAGCACAGAACCCATTCAACATCTTGGTTCTGTTCTTGCTGAAGCTCTCACTCAGAAGAAGACACACAACCCAAGTACAAACTCCCCCATCAACATAAGATTATCAATGCAAATTAATGAATGAACGCAACGACTTTGAGCATGAGCATGAGAACGACCTGTACCTATGTATAAAGGGTCTAACCCGAGCAAATTACCATAATAATGATGCCTAAATTCACTTATGCAATACTCATTCATCAACATCCATATTTACTATACATCAAGTAAATACTTGTTCAAGGATGCAATCCCATAAAAGGTTCCAACTTGATCGGTAGAACTAAAGAGATTAAAGCTGTATATTGTAAAGGATATGTTATAGGTGATCCATGACATTTTCACCTAATAATAAAAGCATGAACATGGTTGCTTTCCCTTTTACATAAGGGAGTCACATCGAGTGACATCCCTTTTACACAAGGATCAATCACATAAAAGAGTGCTCCACCAAAGCCACAAAGCCAACTAAATTGTTTCAAAAAATTAGCTGATATGATCAGTATTTAGCTTAGGTGACAGCTCCCCGACATTGAAGTCGGGCATCACATAGATAATACTGGAGAGAAAATTGACAAATGTTTAGGTAAAAAGAAAGAAAAATTAAACAATCAAACAACCAAGATAGACTCCGTATCAAATTAGCCATCAATCTCCAAGAACATTTCGCTTCTTGGCAGTGTTCATATACGGCCTTATGACCCATTCGTTCTGGGCTTCACTTTGATCAACTGTCCCTAGCTTGATCTGGCACCAAAGTGAAGATAAGAACATGCAAGTATGATCAGATAAGAGATACACACATTACATATAACCATGCTATGCTTAGAAGACTTGTACTTCATTAGAACTCGAACAAAGTTGAGTAAGAAAGGACTGTATGATCACCTGATAAAGCCGTAATTCAAACCGAGGACCAACCTCCTTTAGCTCAACAGACTTAGGACCACCACGTTTTTCATATACATGATGCCTAGGTCAAATAACACAAGAAAATAAAATGTCAACATAAAGTGCATGCTGATAAAATCCTGATCAAATAAATGTGAAGATTTTGTTATGACGGTATACTCCAACTCCATCAGAGCACAGTATTAAGTTATCCACCAAAAATGTATTTCAAGTAGAGGTCAAATAATTAGTTGGGATGTCTGTTCATGGCAAGCAATAGATACCTACAACATCTAATGATCAAAAAAATAAATATTGCAAAATCCTTGTTTCCTTTTAGGAGTGAACTAAAGTCACAATTAGCCAAAGCAAGCCAATATTGCAGATAAATCCTTCAATGCAAAGCTCAATTCTGGATGTTGGTTACCAAGATGTTGATGCTGAAATGTAGTAGATCTGTGTGGTAGATCTGAAATGTAGTGTATAATGAGAAGAGGTGGGATATTAGACCATAACTGGCGGTGAAGCATTGACAGCCACAGAATTACAAGAGACGGATTTTAGATTTTAGACACATTGTAGATCATGGCGCCAATCATGATTCGTCTTACCAATCTGTACCGATGTACCAATCAACTATCAGTATGGTACATACAAACAATTCCGATGTACCAACACACGATACGATGGGACATACTGGCAAACTGACACATAACACCCTTACTGGTCCCCTATTGGACCAGTACAAACCGCTTGTATCGAGCAATATGCCATAGTATGGCAAAAGTTGACGCCAATAATTTATGGCTAATGAGAACAGAGTTTCCATTTATCACCAGGGATAAGAAGTCAAGAGGCTTTCAGAAGGAGGATTAGGGAATAAATATAAATTTATCACGAGAATTTGAGGACGCTATAATTTACATGCATGTCCACATCTAATTCAGCACCTAAAATCACTAACTTGGGTGTACCAAGGAAGAAAAGACAACTAGTCATGGGCACAGAGGAGAAAATATCCATAGAACCATGATATAATAATAATCATAAAAATTCAAGACAATTAACTGCTAATAATATATTATGATCATTTTACAAAGGGAATCCAATAATAGTAAGATATTCTGCCATATCAGATACAAGGAAACTATGGCCTTCACCTCACCTTTTTTAGGTTAACATTGTTCCAATTCCATGTTATTTTGGTGTGCATTTGTATTGTTTTCTATTTTGATGTTTAATCAGAATCATGTTGACATGGATGAGTTAATTGTTATCACTTGCCAGAATATCAGTAACCTTGCTTAAATAAGAATATAAGTTAGTCGTTATCATTTACAATAATATTCTATTTTGATGTTAAATCAGAATCATGTTGCTTAAATAGAGTGTCAGTTAAATAGGATAATTGAATTTAGAAATAACATGAAATTATTATATTTGATCCAAAGCCACTTGCAAACCAAAACTTGATCCAGCTTTCCGCATTAGTCTTTGCAAAGCCTGTACTGAATCAAAAAGACAACTTTTTTTTTATGTGTTTCCACCTTTTATTCCTACGGAAGAAGTTATCTGCTAAAACACAATTATCATCATATGGACTACCATTTAAATTTGTATCGGCCATTATCCAATTTGATGTAAAATTGAACACCACATATTATTCACGAACATGCATGAATTTGATCCATATCAAATTAAAAAATAAAAAAGAAAAAGAAATTTTCTTTTTTATTGTTGGAAATTAGCAGTCAAAGCACAACCAATGGATAAAAGTAGGTGAATACAGACCACCAGAAACTGATTAAAAAGAATGAAAAGAGAAAGTAAAAAATTATCTAAAATCCTTGTGAACTTTAACAACTCCTTTTACTGCCTAAAGGTCCCACTAATATCATCCAGTTCTTCCTTGTGTTTGATCCCATAATATAAAAAAATGAGCTGATTATTTAAGCTAATTTATCATGAATTAAGATGCTGATTCTTACAAAGACAAAGTGATCTAGTCTCCTTCGACTACCTATCATGCTTACCCTAGTAATCAAGATAAACCTCACTAAGCAACTAAAAGAATCTAAAGACGTAAAATCAATCAGAACAAACATGTACCAATAGAAACTCTAAATCAACCCTTATCTACACTTTTATTCCATTAAGACTGCATTTAGAGTGTCTCAATATTATATCATAAATATGAAAAGAAAAATCACCACAAATATATCCAGCAATTGTAATCAGAAAGTCGTACCCCTATCTGCGAACTGAGAGATTAAAAATCTACTCTAGATTCACATGGAACATAGTGAGACAAATAGTGCTGTTCTGTCAAAAGGGGGTCAGATTTATGACCCATATATCGCCCTTCAGCAGGATATACAGTTTACTTGTCTGCAAGGTTTGGTGTACCACCCGAATCGGTACTGTATGGGCGGTACGTACCAATCTGTCGGGCAATCAAGACGCAGATCGCCTGAGTCCCCGTCAGCACGCCCCGGCGTACCATGTGTTGGTATGCCAGTATAGAGCAGGACATGCCGTACTGCCAACCGCATGGGAAGCTGAACCTTGCTTGAATGTATTTGATGTAATATCCATTTGAGCATTACATCAAATGCAGTTCTTAAAAAACACATGCCTAAACATCCAGGAGTCAGATAATGTAATAACATCATGTGTCTAAACATCCATGATCAGATAAATATCAAAATCTGTGACAAAGTATAAAAGAAAGGCATCTACCTGAAGGAGATGTAATCAGACTGGTTGGCAAATGTGATTATGCGTTTGGAGTCGGGCTTAGGCACTGGAAAGAGATGCTTAAGGATATTTGCAGTCCTTTGGCCAAGCTACAATCAAATGTGCAAATAAAGCATGTTCAAGACAAATTCAGAAAAGAAGTATTTTAATTGCTAAAACAAATAGAAGTCAAACGACGAAGAAATATGTAAGTTGTAAGATCGACTATACTCAGAAGTCAGAACAATAAATTTTCAATAAAATGCACAAGGAAAGAACACATTTTCGGGGAAGTACAAAAATATAAGTTAGCAAATTCCTGGTCACAAAAGTACCATTTTTCCCACATTACATTTAGGAGCCTACATGGAATTTTCAGATGGGATGGATGCCTACATGGAAACCCTGCCTCAATGAGAAATGGCTGCAGGCTGGAAGGAGCATGTGGAATAAACATGAACCAAATTCCTTCAGAAAACGAAGTGAGTAGTGACCAAAATATTTTGAAGTATGTTACCAAAAGATGTCCTCGATACTCAATGTTATGGGATGACCAGTTGATCTACCACTTCATTGTGACAGATGTTATATAATGCTTCATGCATCTGAAACTCACTTAGTTTTAGGTATAATATCAATAAGATTTGATGATCACATAATATAAATATGATCACGTTGGCGAGTTGTTGTCCTATCCTGGTCATCTACCACTTCATTGTGACATGTTATATAATGCTTCATGCATCTGAAACACACTTAGTTTTAGGTATAATATCAATAAGATTTGATTGGCAAGTTGTTGTCCTATCTTCACACACACACACACAAAGCAGTAAAAAATGCATATTAAAAAATAAAAACCAAATTAGGTTAATAATATGTTAATAACCAAAATAGGCGTTTTTAGTATAAAAAATCTAAATACAGTAATTTATCTTGCGACGGCTAAGAAAGAAGCACCACCACTAAGAAGCTTCACGCAACGATAGTGCATGATGGCATCGAGGTGCTCGGTACGAAAGGCCGTTGAAGAAGAAGCTTTGACGATGGCAGAAGGGCACTTAGGTGGAGGGCCCGAGAGTGTGCAGCAACCACCGGGTCGCAAATGGGGTGCTCGGGGCGGGTGACAATGTTCTGTTGGGGCGTAGGCTTCGTTGGACCCCGGTGGTGGACTAAGGGCGCTCGAGATGGGGCAAAGGCTTTGCTTTTGAGCAGGATGTAGGGTTCACAATAATGAGGACGCAGGTGAGGAAGCAAGTGAGAAAGAAGGGAAATCAATGAGGAAGAAATCCTCCTTAAATTCATGAGGAAAAAATATTCCAGATGCTTCATGATGCCTCCACACGTGAGCACAGAGAAATCCCAACTCCAACACACAAATGTCGTATTTGACAAAATTAAAGAGGAAAAAGGACACGACTAGAAACATATCTAACACATGTCCAACCGTGTCAGTGATGAATCCGTGTTCGACATGTGTTAGACTTGGGTACGCCACCCAAACCACCATATCTGTACTTCCTTGCCTTCAAGTATTCGACCAATTATTCTATATTGGTAAAGGGTCCAATAGATCCAATCTAATATAACTTGAGAGACTTCAATCAAATTAGACTTTAAGACTGTACTTTGTACCAAACCCATCTTGGCGATCTATCAGACCGATACGTACTAGTGTTTCAACAAGGAAGAAAAAGACGGTGAAGAGGAAGGGGTGATGGAGGAACAAGGAAGGAAGAAGGAAGATGGAAGAAGAGGAAGTGATGGAGGAAGAAGAAGGAAGATGAAGAAGAAAGAAGAGTAGAAGCAGCAGCCACAAGAAAGCAACAGCAACGACAATGGCAAACAGAAGTAGTAGTGACAACAGTAGTGGCATTGTACGCGAGCCCTAATTTGTTTTTTTTTTTTTTTTCTAAAGTTGAGTTGGATAGGAGCCCAACACTTTCTCAATTTTTTTGTTATGTTAACCGGACTGCCGGAAATGGGGGTGGTCTGCATATCAACCCATGCTCGGATCGATACATACCGCCCTAACTATACCGTTTCGGGTGGTCCAACAATCCTTGCTAATATCTATTACACTTTGTGGACTTTATAAGATGTAAACGAAGAATTGTTGGGTAAACAATTAATAAATGAAAAGATGCTAATCACTAGTCTAGAAAAAGCCAAAAAAAATCCAAGACTTCATTCTAGATGTCTCTCATGCAAAATATCGTTCTTCACAAATGCATCATGCATTTAGATGAGCGGTCAAGGTCACTACCAACTTAGTCTACAAAAAGCATCGCAATATCATCATGATGCACACTAATGTCGATACACTTGTATATCCATGTGCACACCCAACTTTATAACCATGCAACTCATCTAATTCTAAATAAATAAAAAAAGATTTGGGATAGTTCCTAATCCTATACATCTATCATTCTCTATGATAGTATCTTTTTTTCTTAAGAGACTATGGTTTATACTCTATACCTTCTTTTTGCTCTCCCATCACCTTTTCTCTCTTTATTTTACAAGACGATGGATGAAATAGTGACAAATTCAAATGTGATGATTGCAACAAAAACAAACAGTGCAAACAATTCTTCATCTATTTCATGATCATGGTCACATACTTTTTTTTCCCTCTATGATGGCTTCTCCACTTCTTCGCAGTCCCCTTCTCCTCCCATCTTTTTCTCCTAGTGATATTTTGAAATCAACTCAAATCGGACAACTCCAACTGACTTAAACCAATTGTAGTCATTTCCAACGTTTGCTAACCATAGAGTGAAGAAACTGATCCAAATTGGATCAATCTTGCCTGTGATATAAATAACCAAGTTTATGATAATAAAATTGACCAATGCCACAAACTTCGCCTAAAACCTTAGAACTAGTTGACCACTAAAGTCAAAGACATTAACTTATCCAGGGTCACAGGTTCTGAGGTCCTTCCATTTCCACACATAGTTCCTAGCCTTATAATAAAGAACAAAGATAGGACATGAATGTACCACCAACCAAGCAACAAACTCTTTTAGCAAATAAATTTAGCTACACAATAAAAAGGCATACCTTACTCGTAAAATTGTCAAGAATTAGGTGCGGATAAGCCTCAGACATTGTTCCCACTGCTTTTTTATCCTTAATATCATGCCTCGTCACCTGAAGACAATAAGAAAACATATGTGTGTACCAACAATCTTCAAATAACTAGAAAAGAAAAATACTTCTACATACCACATTGAGCAAGCCAAAGTATGCAGTAGGACCAAATGGCAAATGGCAAACAATCAAACCATCTGGTTGACCCCGATGTTCATGCACCAAAACAACATCCGTGAATTCATGTGCACGACAAGATTCAATAATTTCCGAGATCACCTATGACAGAATATGTTATCTTTATAAGTTGAGATAAAAGAAAACAGCTATGCCGAAGATATCATTAGCGGGTGCAACTCATCAAGATACACAATTATCAAGTCTCAGGGCATACCAAACGGGAAAAACTAACATATTACATAAGCAGTGTGGAAGAGAAGGAACATAAGAATTAGTACATGCATGAATAAACACACAAATCTGTGCAACCACAAAGCGGACATTCTCTAATGAAATTAAAATATTAATATAAAGATGTCTAGGTCAAAGGATTTATAAGATTTTAGCATTACTGTAATCCATCCAAACAACAACACCGAGACTACAAAAGTAAATGTGCTGATCCATGACAACCGACACCTATCCAGACTCAACTTGCTGAGGGGTAATAGGGTTTAATTAAGCTTGAGTAAGTTTTCCTATAAGGTAAAGACTCTACAAATTCAAGCCTACAAAATTAGGCATGAATTACCTAAATCATTAGCTTTGCCATTAATAAAGTAATAGTACCACAATGTATTAAGAAAAGAACAAAAAACACACCTGACCACCACGATTCATTCTTGTTGAGTTGGGAAGGACAAATTTGAGTTCCTATAAGAACAACAATACCAAGTTAAACTTGCAGATATATGATTAGTACTTCAACAGAACCACAAAAATATGCAGCTACTTACTTTGACAAACTGAGTAAGAGGTTGGCTTGGATTACGAGATGTTGTCAACAAAATCTTTGGATCCTTTTCTGATGCTGTGGCGTACTCATCGTCGATGTGCGTTCTTGGTACTAGGCAAAGACAGAGACAAAACAACGAGGAGCTTTGAACGACCACACACTTATAGAAGCATTCTAAATAGATAAGTGATAGACGAAAAAATATGAAAAAAT
>LVTN01001053.1:0-80612 GCA_001649415.1 Musa itinerans
TTAAATGTAGTGTGTATTTACATCCATGCGGAAATTACTTGACTCAAAAGAAGGTTAATGACCGGTCGGATTCTATACACACTTGTAATAGTAAACATGTGATAATTATAAAGTTGTACTTGTGAATAGTAAATCAATAGCGATGTACAAATTTTATGATCCTAAATCAATAAATATTTTTGAGATGGGTATTGCTACATTCTTTGAGGATATTGAGTTTAGGGGGAGAAATAAAATTAAAGACTTTACCTTTTAGTAAGAATTGATTCAATTTGATCTAATTCATATAGTTGTCACTAATGTGGCAAATTTAGTACCTCAAAAGGATATAGTCAGTTCAACTCCCATACAGTTTAAGGAAATTATTCATGAGGAACAAACTCAATATCCATAAGAACCTATGCCATAAGAGCCAGCACCTTTGCGACGATCCACTAGGGTAAGGAGGAGTGTCATTTTGGATGATTATATGGTATTTCTCTAGAAATATAAAGAAGGTAGTGGTATGATAAAAGATGATCCAATCAACTTTCGTCAAGCCATAAATCAAAAATATTCCAATTCAGATAATTGAATTGAAGCAATAAATCAAAAGCATAAGTCCATGCAAGACAATAAAGTTTGGGAACTTATTCCATTACCAAAAGGTAATGTGGAGATGTATAAGGCACGTCTTGTGGTAAAGGGCTATACTCAAAAGGAAGGGATCGACTTTAAGAAATTTTCTCTCTGGTTTCAAAGGACTCTTTTAGGACAATTATGGCTCTAGTCGCACATTTTGATTTGGAGCTTTATCAGATGGATGTCAAAACAGCGTTTCTCAATGAAAATATTGATGAAATAATTTATATGATATAACTAGAATACTTTGTATCTAGAGACCCAAAGAAAATGATATGCAAATCGATAAAATCCATCTATAGGCTAAACAAGTATCCCGTTAATGGTATCACGAATTTCATCGAGTAATTGTCTCATTTGGTTTTAAAATGAATGATGTTGATGATTGCATGTATCATAAGTTCAGTGGGAGTAAATTCATTTTCCTGATATTGTATATGGATGATATTCTACTTGCCACAAATGATATAGGCATATTGCATGAAATCAAGATATTTCTATCCAGAAATTTTGAGATAAAAGATCTTAGTAACGCCTCTTTTGCATTAGGAATCTAGATACACCGAGATAGGTCTCGAGGTATTATAGGATTATCACAAATGAGCTATATCGATAAAGTATTCAAAAGATTTGACATGTAGGATTGCAAACCAGAAGACACGACTTTCGCAAAGGGAGACAAGTTCAGTCTTAATCAGTGCCCTAAAGAAAATTTGGAAACTCAAGAAATGCAGAAGATTTCCTATGCATCAACTGTAGGGAGTCTAATGTATGCATAGGTTTATATGTATCCGAATATAGCATACATTATTGGAGTGTTAGGTAGATACTTAAGTAATCCTAGAATGGATCATTGGAAGGTAGTTAAAAGAGTCATGAGATATTTAAAGAAGACAAAAAATCATATACTCACATATATGAGATCAAACCATTTGGAGATCATTGGGTATTTTGACTCCGATTTTGCTAGATGCCAAGACAGTAGGAAATTCACTTCGGGCTACATTTATATATTAGCTGGTGGGGCGATTTCGTGACGTAGTGCCAAGCAATATCTTATTACTTCTTCCATCATGACAGTAGAATTTGTAATATGCTTTGAGACATCCAATCATAGAATTTAGTTGAAGAATTTTGTCATATGGCTAAAAATAGTACAAGAGATCGAAAGACCACTAAAGATATACTATGACAATAAATCAGTTGTTTTATACTCCAATAACAATAGGAGCTCAACTAAGTCAAAGCACATTGACATCAAGTTCCTAACAGTGAAAGAAAAGATACAAAGTAGACAAATTTTATGTTGATATATCCTCTCACAAAAGGTATATCACCTAAGGTCTTTCATGAGTCATATGGATATATTAGAATTTGAGAAAACTTTAATTTAGTGGGAGTTTATTATATGTTTGTTGTATGCTCTATATCAGATTTTATATTTGTATAGATATTTTCTGATCAAAAATAAGTTTTAGTTTATTATACTTTGTATATTATGGCTACTAAAGTTATTAATAATCTCATAAACATAAAGTTCGACTAGTTAAAAATTGATATGTACATATCACATTCATGTAATTTTCATACTACATATTTCATGATTGATTTATGTCATTTGATTATGATAATATTAGTGATTATTAATGAGTTTAGCTATAATTGATATAGCGAAGATCGCTTTGGTCATATACTAATATGATCGGACGAGATTGTTTTATATGTCCTGTTTAATAATGATAATAGTTTTGAACTCATAAAGTATAGAACATTTATAAGGATACATATGTGATCAGATTTTTAGAATTTTAATGGTCACACAAGTATAATTAAATGTGTTAAGCTATTATTTTGATTAGCCAAAATTAAAGTGATCTAATTACAATAAAATTATTTAGCTAAGAGGCATAATTATTATGAAAATTAATTGTATGAATATCATCAATTATATTTTTAACTTGATGATGAGACAAGTTAGAAATATGAAACATAATGGGGTATTTCTATAAATAGGGTTATGGTCCCCGATTGCAGTATCAATTTTCAAATTTCTCTTTACACGTTAAAGAGAAATAAAAGGGTTTTTAGAGATACTGTAGGAAGACTAATTCATCAATTAAACCAAAATACTATGATAGATTCATCAGGTACGCTCCCATGTTAATATGTTTCATAATTACTATAGAATTTCATATATATTATTGTGGATTTAATAAGTTTTTATGAAAATGTTCTAAAATTCAGTTTTGGTTATGTAAAACATGTTTGATCAATATTTGATGTGTTAAATAACTAACACTATTGATTTAAGATATTTAGCCTCAAGTTAATAATAGTAAACTCAAATATTTTTTTTATTTTTAATGTATAACTAAATCTAGATATCATATGTGTCTCGAGCCAATAGGTCCAAAAAAACATCCAAAGATCCGATCCTCAAGTCACGATAATCTTTAAAAATCGATCAAGATCAATTCAACTGTGTGACGTGGATCGATAACAAATATAATATGTCCATTGATTAGAGTCTTATTAAGTGCAGAGAGTTTAGAACCACAACTGCTCGCAGTGCCCTCTGCAAGTCATTTGCTCTCGACTAAAGGGTCGATTAAAGGAGAACCTGTTCTTGGATATTCAAATTGGGCATGCAGTCCCTTCATTCTGTATGTATCACAAAGGCTTATTAATTGCTTCTTGTTTCATCTTTCCACTCATTGGACTGCTTACTCTCCTCCTCGCAGGTATGCCAAAGGGAAGCTTCTTCCTACCTAACTCCCGAGCGACGTAGGTTGCTTGCATTTTTCTTACTGGCGTAGTGCTTTGGTGGTATTCGGCAAGACCCATCAGGTTTGGTTACTGTGGGGCTTTGCCTGGCCACAGATTTAGACTAATGTTAGAGTATGTCATGTCAGTGACAAACATTTTCTTGTTTGGTCATGCTGTATTCATCTACAAAGGTGCTCATACTATCAATCATATACTTGCAGCCAATTTACATTAATAAATTAAATATTTTCGATAGAAAGTTCGACTCGACAAATCGTTATCCCATCTATTCGGAATTTTATGAGAAAGAGTTCTTTCTAATATAATCCAGATCTTATAAACTAGACATTCAATTAAATCCTTTCAATCCAAATCAATTTAAATATCAAAGGGATATTGAGATATGTACCTACTTCAATTTATAAAAAATAATATTATAATGCAAAAAAAATGATATTCACTTATTTAATTCTAATAAAATGATTGATATAAATATATTATTCTCAAACTTCATAAGGATATATGTGTAAAAACTCTAATTTACAATCAGGTCCAAATCTCTAGATCTGAACTCAACCCGAGAGCTCAGGGGTCAAGATTATTCATTATGTAATTAGTTATCTTTAACATTTTGATTCATATATTTTTAAAAATTATATTGAGATATGTATACTTAAAATAAAATATTTAATCTTATTATTCTAATAATTTTTTTATTTTTTATTTTATAATATTATCATTTTAATCGTATATATAAATTTTAATATTTTATTTTCATAAATATAAAGATTCGATATATTTTTGTTTTATCGACGTCTGACTCGGACCCCCAATCACAGGCGGTGGTATCTGACGATCCAGAGCCGCCAATGGGTAAAGGACACGTACCCGAAGAAGCCAAAAAGTCCACATCCGGCACAGCGGAATCCAGCTCGGATTCCGGGCCCAGAGGGGCTGGAGTCGGGCCACGTGGCGACAACAAAGCGACAAACGTCCCTCGGGAGATGCCGCCCTGCCGCGTGGCGGTCTCCCTCCCCTTCAACGAAGCGTGGGTAAAAGTAGCGCTACGATAATAAATCTGACGTGACATTTTACTCCACATTACAATAATATACGAGGGATGAAGAATTATCCTTTCCGATGACGTCCTCTATTTATCGAACTCTCTACAACAACATCCAATTAAGAGGGGGGAGAAGAAAGGAAGAGAGATGAGAGCCAGCCAGCCTTTGCCTTCCTATTTAAGTGGGCAATCATCGTGTAGCAAAAACAAATTTACGAGGAGTGGACGCATGTGATGTACGTCCACATGGATGACCGGACACTGCACGCTCTGACAGCTCTCCGTGTCTGTCATGCCACGCCATAATGGAAATGACACCGTTTCTCTATAGTCGGCGGCCACATGCACTAGGTTGCATGTGTTTTCTTGGTGTGCTTAGTTCTGTCTTTACCCATTTCATCATGTCTGTGATGAGATTATGTTTCTTTATTCCAAGTAAAAAAACGGAATTATATTACATAAAATCACTATTGTTGAAAGTTCTCTAACTTTATCATTTTTTTAATTCACATTACTCACTGAATGTAATTATTTATTTTTTTCAAGATTTTTTTTCCTTTGTTTATTCTATCACTCTTACTCTTTCTTTGTGTATCCTCTTCGTTTATTTTATTAGTAACAAGAAATTCTTTTCGCTTTCTTGTGAACTTATCGACCTTTTTTTTTAATATATTTTGATTTTTTATCATAAAATTTTCTGAATTAATTTCATGACAGAAAGTATGTTCTTTTATAAGATTTTTAATAACATTTGTGATAGTTTAAATATCAAAATGAGTATTTTAATTATTTTAATTTTAAAAATAAAGAGATACATTTATTGATTAAATTTATCATTGGGATATAATAGAGGAAAAGAAAAAAGAAAAGAGGATATTTTTTATACTGATATATATATATATATATATATATATATATAAAAATTTTTATATATATAAAACTTTTGAAATAACAAATTTGCCCCCATTAATTTTTTTAATATAGATAGATATTCCTCCAAATGTCACCCCTCTTAGCATCCATCTAATAATAAACTCTAGTTAGTTTTCAATAGCTAATTTCAATTAAAAATAAAATTTGAATGATATATAATATTATTATTATTTTCATTTTTTTTTCTAATTCTTGACTATGACATTTGGTTTTGCTTCCTTTTTATTTATTCACTTTGATTTTAAGAAAGAAATAAATATTTTAAGCATTACATCAAAGTGATAAAAAAAAAAAGTCAAATATTTGGAAGATTATAATGGATTTTAGTTGTCATCGGTTAAAGATTTGGACCATTCTTTATGCAGTTTAATATCATCAACCTAACAGTCAACTAACATATATTAGCATAATATTATATATTTTATCATATATATGTAATTTTGCATTTAAATTTGAGCACATCTCCCTCTATAAGATTAGAATAAAAGCGTTAACTTAATTACCAGCCTACTGACACTCGAAACGAAAGCCTTCTCGCAGACCCAGAAATAGCGACCACACAGTTGGACTCAACTCACCGAAGCCTTCGCCGGCGCTGCGGCTTGTAAAGCACGCGTTACAGAAAGGGCGTCCACTTTTGGGGGCTCCCTGACACAATTGCACTCGGTGGGCCCCCGCCGTGAGCTGGATCTCGTCCATTTCCTCTCGATGTCGACCGCACGATCTCAATCGGACGGTCCAGTAGCGGTTCTTGGGACATGGTAAGGGGTCAAAATTAGTATTTTCCAGATAAGCCCCCTAGAAACTGGAAATTTTACGAAAGAGGAATAGGGGGCGTTGGAGATGGAATCGGAACGTTACGGAAAGGGCTTCAAAGAAAAAGCACAACGACGATGGAGGAAAAGATGGTGGGGGCATTTTGGGGAATGCGAGGAGACGCCGGTGGGGTTTTCGCTGTGCTGTTACTTAGCCATCGCTCGTGAGCGTCCATTGTTCTCGTTACCTTCTCTTCTCTGTTCCTATCTTTCCACTATTGCCAAAAAGGATTTCCTTCCTTTTTCTTTCGTGGTTTTCGAGAGATTTTAGGGTTTTTCGGAGCCTTTACCTCGCTGTGATTCGGTGTCGATCGCTGGCATCCTGTCCATTGCGGGTGAGAGATCAGTGTTTGCCTTTCTTGGCGAGGCCTCCTCTGTTTGCAGCGCGATTTGGGGCTTTGTTTGGGAGGATTTCTTCTTCAGTCGTCGCTGCTGAATCGGACTAAGCTTGTCGGTTCCTGGATTGGTTGGCATTGGAAAAAGATCGACTTTTTCCTCTAGCCAGTGGGTGCTTTGAGCTCCAGACGCAATTTTGCAACTATATGGTGGTCTGCAATCGATTTTGGAGCTCTTTTGGGGTATTCGTGTTGAAGAGGGTGAGAAAGCAGAGGCATTGCTGTAGTTTGAAGCAATCTTGGCTGTATCATGGTCTCAGTTATGCATGTTTCAGGTACTTCGGCCAACTTTTAGCTCCTGTGCTTGGATTCTGCTGTTGATTTATGAGACTATGTGAATGTCCCAAAATTCAAGCCTATATTTTCTGAAATTTGAATCTTGTTTAATGCTTTCACACATCAGTTGGTCGACAGTAATTTGATCTTATCGGAGCACTCTTTAACAGTGTTTTGTTCATCCTTGGTCATCTGCATTGCCTCCATGTACTCAGTACTAGAATTGATAGAGGATGAACAAGATCATGTTGTAGTGTCTGTGAATCGTTGCTTCATCCAGATCTTCTAGTGGTAATAAGGAATCCAGATATTGGCACTGTAATCCATATTGGAGATCATCCTTTGAAGATGCGATCTGAGATGTTCTTAGTACCCACTGAGCTCGTTCGCCACGTTATGATTCTCCTCGCACTCCTCGCGGTGTTATTTGCATACCAGTATGAGGCCCAATCTCCGAGTGCATCTATGAACACTGCAAGATCGTTGGATGCTCTCCTTCAGGACTATGCTTACCGTGCTTTTGTTCGCCCCCGGACTGGAATTGCCTATGATGGTGCTGTCCCTTCCAATCTCACGGGCATCAAGATCGCAGCATTAAGACTCAGAAGTGGGAGCCTGAGAAAGAGAGGAGTTACGAGTTTTAAGGAATTCAAGATACCGGTTGGCATCATTATACAACCTTATGTGGAAAGGTTGGTACTGGTTTACCATAATCTGGGCAACTGGTCTTCTTCCTACTATCCTCTTCCTGGTTATACTTATCTGACTCCAGTTCTCGGTCTCCTTGCTTATGATGCTGCAAATTTGTCTGCCACAAACTTGCCTGAATTAAATGTTGTGGTGTCAGGATCACCCATTTCTGTTAATTTCAGAAATGTTATCCCAGTTCCGAATGGTGCAATTGCCAGATGCGTGTGGTTTGGATTAGATGGCTCGCCACGTTTCAGAGACTTGGTATCAAGCGATGTTTGTTCCACATATCGGCAGGGCCACTTCTCCATTGTGGTTAATTCTAGTGAGATTGCACCTTCCCCAGCACCAAGTGTATCCCCGGGGCCAAGGCCAAGCCCTGGTGGTTCTAAGAGCAACAAGTCTAAGGTGTGGAAGATTGTTGGCGCTGCGATTGGTGGATTTGTTGCTTTAGCGTTCTTGGCTCTACTCGGTTACTGGATCCACAGGTATAAACGGAATAAGAAGATGGCACGAATGGAGCTGCATGCAGATGCCGGAGTATCATTACAAACAGCTAGGGTTGGAGATACACAGGTACCTGTGGCTTCAGTGACAAGGACACAGCCAGTCCTCGAGAGTGAACTTGCTGCCTAAGTGCTGTTATTGCATCAGTCAATGATATAATCAGGCAGCTAGCTGAGAACCATCCTTCATGTGTTTCATATGCCTACAATCAACAGACAGCCATTGCTATGTCCCTGTTGCCCTTATGTTTGTTGAAATGAAATCATACCGGTGATTGTTTTGGAAAGCTGTTTATGTGTTTCATATGCCTACAATCAGCAGACAGCCATCACTCAGCACCTAAGCTAGACATTCTTTTGGAAAGGTGTTTATGTGTTTCGATTGTTCAGATTCGTGATTGTTCACTCTTCTCATATTCTTCTTATTATTTGGAATGCCTACTTTCATGTAAAAACACCACAAAGCAGATGCCATTTCTTGCTACCTGGAACTGTTTCAATTATTTATTTGTTGGCTATCATACTTAGAGTGATCTTGCTAATATAAATGAAATATCCTTCATTTTGTGTTGCTTGGTGCTATTCTTTTATGCTTAAGAAAATTCTATTCCCAACCAACCTACAGTTCTTGAAAGGAACGAAGAAAGATTGGATGCACTCTCTTGTGACCTTATGGTTCATTCCAAATATGTCTTATAATATGCTAGCCTGGTTGCAATTTGAAGTTTCAATTTGACAAACATGTAGAATTGAGATGTGACCTTTTACAGAATAAGACATTGTTTCATTCATCTGACAAGCAAGATTGCAAATCATTTTTGTCATTTATGCATGCAATTTGCTAAAGATTTACAGCTAGTGAGATGTAACTTGATGTTTTATCACTTGGAAACCTCTCATACAATGGTCTTAACAGAGTCCCCAATTCTTGACATGCAGACAGATAGTGAGGTGTAACTTGATGTTTTATCACTTGGAAATCTCTCATACAACAGAGTCCCCAATTCTTGACATGCAGACAGACAAACAATAGAGATGTGATATCATCCATCCATTAGAACTATCCTTGAGTTACAATGCTTTTGCTGCCCCCACAGCTGAAATGTTCATGATGAGATAGTGAGAATATTAACGTTATAAAGGTGATGCAAGTAGAGGAACAAAACAAAGCACCTATGCTTGTGGAACGAGTGCAACATCCTGCTTCATTTTCCTAGGCACCTTTTTCTCTTTGTCCTGTGCAGCCCCAGTGCAAGCTTTTGGAAGATTCTGTGTCACAGGTATGAAGATTAAGGACCCTATATTTATCTTTAACACTAGTTAAATTGCTTGGCTAAAGATGGCTGCCATCCATAGAGCTCCAACATGCAGAATTTTACAAGTTGGGAAACTTTGGAGTTCAAAAGAATCTTTCTGATTCACTATAAGTATCTATCCTCCATCATATTATCTTTGTCACTGTAGATGGGAATTTGGTACTCACTGGAAAGTGAAAGACAAACATCTTGATGAGCTAATGTTGATGCCAACAAATCTTAAGCAGTATCATAATTAAACAAAGCTCTCAGTCACTGCCAAAAATGTCAAATGAGACAGAATACTTTGTGCACGGTCATGAGGTTGACAATTTTGGATCATTAGGTCAATGAAGCTATTGCAGATTTGGTGATTCCGTAGACATGATTGTTTTTTTTTTTTTGTTTCGAATCTGAAACTTATCACTTACGCAACAATATACTAATCATTGGGATGTCATAGTAGCTTAATCATGATGGATGCTAGTGTGGCTTCTTTGGAGTGATGATGGTATTTTGCCCATCAATTATAGGTCCTATAAGAAATTGGAAAATAATTTTCTTTTCGTACATAATTTTTGACGATGAGATATCTCAACATAATATGATTCCTCACTCTCGCTCACGTATATATACATCTTATTAATCATCAAAATTTTCTTTTCATATCAATTGAAAAAGAATAAATGATCTTTTCTTTCGTCGAGCTTTAATTTAAGCAACATTCAAGCCAAATGAAATCACATGATCAAGCCAAGCCGGTCAGATTCTACGGTTTTATAGACATGAGATTTGATATGAGTCGTCAATTTTTAACAAATGTATTATTTTGTCACCACTAATAGAATGATTGGAATGGAAAATATATATAAAAAAGAGGGAAAAATGTGTAGTATTAATACTTTCCCTCATGCATATAAGCAAAGCCAATTCCTCAGTTTGAATACATCAAATTCAAGTTTGATATATATATATATATATATATAAGAAACAAGAAATCATGAAATTTAAAGGCAAACAGTAATGAATTACAACCTAATAAATCTTATATTCATTATCTTTGTACTAATACATTTTATTAATTTTATTGTTACTATTTTAGTACTAGATATTTTTTCCTCCATAGAATTAATAATGCATCTTATACTTTGACACAGCTTTTTAGCTCCAATATACCCTTTAGTAGGGGTAGAAACTCCAGGTGGACTTTCACTGGATGACAATAAATACAAGTGATCATAAATACAGTGGCAGAGGGGAAGTGCTTCCTACCCCCAAATGGCACCAGCATCTGTTTGTGCAGCTCTTCCCTGCACCACCCCCCCCCCAACTTATGCTGCATCTCATCCACCTACTTCCACTGCATTCAATCAGTATCAGCTTGTCTCAGTAAATTTATCCTTAAAAATCTACCAGATGATGCATCTAAACTCCTTCCCAGTACTGTACAAAATTAAAGAGCAGAATCTACTGTGAATCCCTGTAGATTGGTCTCATCCCTACTGTCTGTTGTGGAATAAAGCATTATTCAGTAAATTAATATCTAGTGAAAAGGTTAAATTTGATCATCAATTTGATTCGAGGATGAAAGATGCTTGTATTGTGTATGTTATTTTTTTGAAAGATTATGTTAAGAGTTTGTTTGATAAAACCTCATTTGTAAAATGGTGCAGTACATTTAAATGAATTAATAACATTATATATCAAATATTGTCTAATTTATTTGACCATATAGACCATTAACCAATGAAGAGGTTTGGTGCTGAACCTGTTTCTGGCACTCTAAAAGCTAACCAAGATGGCATTCCATCAGCAAAGGTGCTACCCAAGAACATGCACAAATCTCAAGGCACACACATGGGACAACAGAGGATCCAAACTCAAGGTGGCATTCCCAAAGGCAAGCCCCTCCAAATGGACCCCCATTTATTGCTTTGGATAGGCTGGCATCGTCACACAAATTTAAGCTTGTCAGAGTAGGTAGAAAGTGAGATAAAGCAGAGCAGTAGCGTCAGAGAGAAGACAGCAAGGTTCGACCATTTGCCAACGATGAAATCTGTACTGCATGCTGAGCTGATCAAACCCACAGTCATGATTAGGGTGAAACTTCTTCTGTGCCAAAACTTTTTCTTCTGTCCACACAGCAGTCCACTGGTTGTCAAGGTGAAGGGGAGGTGGCACAGCTATGGGTCAAGTTGCCTGCAGCTAACCATCTTCCATTGCATTTACTCAGAAGAAAGGTTCTTTCTTCCACCTGATGCTGACATGATGCTGTGGTCTGCATTGCCTGGACCACTGAGCTGTGCCACCAAATACAGTACAAGACCTGTCCAGCTAATTTTGATTACATTTCTCACAAGTTCGTGTCATATGGACTTCAACCACGAACATTATGCGATGTCTGAATCGAATGAATAACATGGAGAAAAAGAAAAAGAAATATAACAATCATTTGGTACGAGAAAAAAATAATATGTTGATATTCAATGAATGAATGAATGATGTTGGACTTTCTAAGGTGATGTTTCCTTTCCTCATCCATATCCATTGGGAAAGCTCGTACTATTGAGAATGGGTTCCACCGCGTTATGAGCCCACGTCATCCCTGAAAAAACTTGCGAGGGTGACCAAGTCAACCTCAATTGCGTCAGTTCTAAGCCCCGTAACACGCGAGAGATTGGAAGCGGTGCGGTGACCGGGGTTACGTTGTCGTAAAGGAAGGTGTCGTTACCGGAGGAACCCACATCGACCGTTCCGCTCTGGACGACGACACGAGTAGAGCCACACCCATGGCGTCACACGTAACGACAACCCGGCTTGCTACACTGGCGACGTGGCGGGTCCCGCGGTCGCATCCAACGACAAGGCGGTACGGAAAAGCGTAAACGGGTGGGGAGATGTAATTGCCCGTGACGAAATCTCCGACGAGGCATTAATTGGTTTTCGAGGGGCTTTTCTGAGATCTCGACTCCTTCATTGCATCTCACTCGCCGACCGCAAACCCTTCTCGGCTCTCCCCTGTTATGGCAGAGGAAGTACCCAGTCTAGTCGGAGTAGCGCTGCCGCGAGCTTTAGTGGGGGACGCAGCGGCTTAGGGGTCCGACCTCGGGAGACGGGGACGGTGGCATTCGAGGTGGGGAGCTGTGATCCCGTCTCCGGGCTTCGCTGGAGCCTTGAAGGTGTGATCTTGAAGCAATGTCGTTGGTTTCCATGAGCATTCTCTTGATTTCCTCATCCCTTCCTCCGACTTTTGTTCCAACGAGTTTCAAGAATCTCTTTTGAGTCGAACGCCGTGGGTTCTACGGCGACTGCTCTAGCTCTGCTGGAGGTTTTGTAGATCTGAAGCCGAATTCAAATCTTAGTGGAGAAAATTGATGACCTGGTTACAATACGGAGCTGCGAGTTCTCAGAATATCCCAGGTAATTTCCAGTTTAGTGTTTGGCTTTCGCAATTGTTTCCCTAGAATCTTACGTCTCTTCCTTGTTATTAATGGAGGAAGATTATCTTCTTGGAATCTATCTTTTTTTTTTTTCCTTTTTTTCTTTTAACAAGGAAATTCTTGAAGGTTACAACTGTTGCACCGGTGAATCCTTGGAGAAATAGATCGAAACGATGAGAGAAGGTTCTCCTCTTTGACTCAGGTGAGCTTGAAAATAAGACCTTTGTAGTTTTCATGTTTAATTGGTGTATGTGTTTTAATCGAGTAGATGCTTCTGATATGCCTGCCACATTGGAGTAATTTGTGTATGTCCTTTTATGGATGGGTCTTGTATGCGCCAGGCTGGCCAATGTTATGCCAACCTTTAAATAACTCAGTAGCTTCCTGTTCCAATTCGCCGAGGTTTTCTCCTTGGTTGGTCAATGGATAAAATGGGAGAAGACAGAAAGATGAATCTGCCGCTGCTTCTGCTTTGATGATGTCCTGAAAATTGTACAGGTCGTTTCTTTTGATGAGCAATTCTTGCTGTACCATTCCACTTCGGTATGCTTGAATCCGATGGCTGCTTGACCTGTAGGTAGGTTTCTTCTAGGAGCTTTGCTTCCTCTCATTTTTGTCACTCTCTAAGTCTATCTTCTAAACAAAAAAGAAAAGATGTTTTTCCTTCTTCCTATTTTGAAATGATGGTGTTTTCCATGTGGCAGTCTCATGTTCTTATTTTTTGAAGATGATTGCAGCACCTTAGCAGTTAATGCGAGCATGAAAATTTTGTATAAGGATAAGAAAAAAGAAATACAAATTAGTACCAAGCATAGTTGAGAGAGGGATGATGCTTGAAGTGGTCCCTTCCTAACAGTTACTAGAACATTAGTGGATGTCGGCATTAAATTCTTTGCAGAGTGGCATTCAATGCTAACCAGAAAGTAGATGCAATTTGGTTTATGCAGGATTTCACGAGACCACAAAGATTCTAAATGCTTACTGATTCACTTGTTAATTATACCATGGTTTTTACATCCCAAGTGAAGTTAAAGAAGGGATTATTTGCATTTTAGATTTGATGAATTCTATCATTCTTTTCTTACCTCTTTCCCCTTCAGATATTATCGGTTGAAGAAAGCAATTGGTAAGCATCTTTTGCTTATATGTTACTCGGGCCGAGGGCATGTTCTTACTCTTTTTTTTCTTTTTTTCTCAATGCAGCAGGGCAGCAGAACCACTTAAATTGGACTCTTGGAACCGTTCATTATGTTACTTTACTTGATCTAAAGTTTCCCATGGATCGCTCCGTGGTTTTCATATTATTTCCTTTGATATTCCTTCTTCTGGACCTCTCATCATTTGCCACTGCTGACTTGAGTTCTGATGAGCAAGCACTCCTTGCCTTTGCTATGTCTGTCCCTCATGGCCGGAAACTCAACTGGACTTCTCAGGGCCCAATATGTTCCTCTTGGGTTGGAGTCACCTGTACACCTGATAAAACCCGTGTGCGCACTCTCCGGCTTCCAGCTGTTGGGCTCTTTGGCTCGATCCCTGCTGATACACTTGGGAAACTTGATGCCCTCGAAGTCTTAAGTCTAAGATCCAACCGACTTATCGTAAGTCTTCCTTCAGATGTCGCATCCATTCCTTCTTTGCATTCTTTGTACCTTCAACATAACAATTTATCTGGGATTATACCTTCTTCACTCTCTTCCAACCTTACCTTCCTTGATCTGTCCTATAATTCCTTTACAGGAGAATTTCCACTGACAATCAGAAACCTTACTCGACTCAATGCTTTGTTTCTTGAGAACAACTCACTCTCTGGACCCATCCCTGACTTTCAACTTCCCAAGCTTAGGCGTCTGAATCTGAGTTACAACAACCTCAGTGGCCCTATACCACTATCCCTCCAAAAGTTCCCAGTCGAATCTTTCTTGGGTAACCCTTTCCTATGTGGAACTCCTCTGGCACAATGCTTTGAAATTCCTCCCTCTCCATCAGAACTCCCCACAAAACCCAAGAGAAGCTTTTGGAAAAAATTAAGCACTGGGGTCATTATTGCAATTGCTGCTGGTGGTTCAGCACTTCTGCTTCTACTCATTATTGTAATTTTGGTATGCTTTTACAAGAGAAAGCGTGGGGAAGGTAGTGGAGAATTAAAAGGAAAGGACACTCTTGGTGCTAGGCGTGAGAAACCTAAGGAGGAGTACAGCAGTAGTATTCAAGAAGCAGAGAAGAATAAGTTGGTATTTTTTGAAGGATGTTCTTATAATTTTGACTTGGAGGATCTATTAAGAGCTTCTGCCGAAGTTCTTGGAAAGGGAAATCATGGTACTACGTACAAAGCTGTTCTAGAAGATGGTACCACAGTTGTAGTCAAGAGGCTGAAGGAAGTAATCATTGGAAAGAAAGAGTTTGAACAACAGATGGAAATGATAGGAAGGATCAGACCTCACCCAAATGTGGTGCCACTTCGAGCTTATTACTACTCCAAGGATGAGAAACTTCTGATATATGATTATGTCACGTCTGGCAACTTCTCCTCCCTCTTGCATGGTATGATTCTCAAAGACCTCCATGTCTCTTACTTCTTTGTTAATTGCATGTTGTTTTTCAATTAAATTGCTGAAGACACTGATTTCAAGAGTTATTAATGTAAATATAACTGTCTCCTAGTATAGTTAATACTTCGAAGTCACCTCTACTGAATTCCAGATGTGTTGACATTATTTTCGTAAACAATATTATGCATAATCCTATATTAGATGAACAAGAGCAAAAAGACTGCTTTAATGCTATTGCAATTGAATTCATGGTATAAAAAATTATGTCCAGCATTCTTAATGCAAGAGAAGTCTGTTTAATTAGGACCTGTATTTTGTTTTCTGTATATTGCGCTCATCAATTTGCAGGGAGTAAGGGTGCTGGAAAGACTCCATTGGACTGGGAGTCTAGGGTAAAGATGTCTCTTGGAGCAGCACGTGGCATAGCTCACATTCATGCTGAAGGTGGTGGAAAGTTCATCCATGGCGACATCAAATCCAATAATGTGCTCTTGACCCAGGAACTCGATGCTTGTGTCTCTGATTACGGCCTCGCTCCATTCATGAGCTCTGCAACAACCTCATCCAGAATTGTTGTGGGCTACCGCGCACCTGAAGTCATTGAGACCAGAAAATATACTCAGAAGTCTGATGTCTACAGCTTTGGTGTCTTGCTACTCGAGATGCTCACAGGAAAGGCACCACTTCAATCTCCGGGACGTGATGATGTTGTGGATCTACCAAGATGGGTCCAATCCGTGGTTCGAGAGGAGTGGACTGCCGAAGTTTTTGATGTGGAGTTGATGCGGCATCAGCACATCGAGGAAGAGATGGTTCAGATGCTTCAGATTGCGATGGCATGCGTAGCAAAGTCTCCGGACCAGCGGCCCAAAATGGAGGAGTTGATTAGAATGATTGAGGACATACGACACTCTGACTCAGAGAACAGGCCATCCTCGGAGAAGTCGAAAGATGAGAGAGTCGAAACGCCACAAGCAGCAGACACGGAAAGCACAATGTAGCCCGTTAGGTTTGTCAAAGAGATTTAATTCTGCAGGTTATTTGTTAGATTTGATGCAAGGTGAAATTTGCACTGAAGGTGACTAAAACATCATCATGTATGCGTAAAATTTGGTTGATCTCTGGTTGTGTTTCACAATTAAGTTGTACACAGTGTGGTAGATATTTAACCATTCTATTGCTCATTCCCTCATCACCCATCTGAGTTATACTACTCCATACCATATGATGTTTTCTATACTACAGTGGCATTAGGAATATGCACTGACAGACATATTCTTGTCGTTGCTTTGTTTGAAATGGATGTTTAGGGCCATCTGGTAGCTATCTGGTAGGGATCAGTTTGATGTGAATTGCCATTTGGACTCTACGTATGATGTTGTTACATGTTCACTATTAATATGTCTCACTTGTTCTGGTAATGGTAGCTATCTGGTAGGGATCAGTTCTCTAAGAAGCCCATCCAATTCAATGTGAATTGCCATTCACTATTAATATGTCTCACTTGTTCTGGTAATCAAGATTTAGGATAGCTGCATGTCATCCTGATGACAGTGTTTTCATCTGACTCTTGTGACTTAATGTTTTGCTCAGACTCTTCCTAAACCTAATAAAGAACGAACCCGAATTCGACTAACTATATCGGATGCTAATGATTATGTTTATTTTCCTTCTATCAAGTAAAATTTAAGTTTTATTTTTGAAGAAGAAGAAGAAAAAAAAAACACTTGCTCACGTTTGAGGCATTTGATGAACAGATTAAAAACGGGCATCTCCTGAAAATTTCGTGTTGCATGCACCGATTTAATCGAAAAGGGGGACCGGGTTTTGGTCTCTGTTTCAGAAAGAAGAACATTTTGCTGCCCAACTTTGGCCATCGCCATGAAAGCAAGCAGCATACGTAATACCAATTCATCGACACACACATGCAGACAACCAGGACGAAAACGACCACCAGGAAATTTCAAGGTGGTGTTCTTCCCTGCGTCTGACATTTACAGGATGCCGACTTGTGAAACTAACAACACTTCATCCTAAGAACATGCAGTCTCGTAAAGATCCAATGGCAGTTGCCGTAGAAAACGTTAATGGGGATCATAATGATACTAAAGCCTTCTTTGTTCTCTTCAATATCGTTCCCCGACACACTGTCCATTTTTTGTGGAGCTTCTTATTGATTTCCACCACCCAAAGTGAAGAAGCCAACAGACCGTAAGGACTCGAAGCACATGGATGATGCTCCACGGTGACAACAATGTCGCCTCCCACTCATGAGGACGTGAAAGATCTTTATCAAGACTTCTCCTAGGATTCCAATCCTTGAACACAAAGGCATATGGCATGGCATCCATCCCTACTCGAAAGCTTAGTTGTGGTCGCATCAAGAGATCCAACCTAACAATTATTTCGCACCTCCAACCTATATTTTTGATCGTTGGGTGAATTTCTAAAAAATGATAAGATTAATTTAAATAGTTAAAATTAGATGAAACAAAACATAAGAATTTTGATTACGGTAAGTAGATAAGGTTGAGAAGATTTATGGTGATATGATGGATTTCTTTATTGTTTACAAAAATTTAGATTATATCTTTTGACTAATATAAATAAACACTCTTCCTTCTACTATCTTCTTCTCCTTCTCACTAAAGTTTTGCATCAAACCAAGAATTAAAAAGAAGGAAAGACTACTAAATAAAAAAAAAAAAAGAAGATAAGCATTGGCATAATTGTTTCTAATCAACCTCTTCATGTGAAAATTATCAATTTCTTATTGTTAAAATGAGAATTCTGTTTATTTTATAAGGATTGTAAAATTTGATAGAAAACTATTTTATTGAATATGATCTATAGGATCCTAATATAACTAAATATTAAACGGATCAAATGAATAAGAATATATAGAAAAATGTAAGGGCCCTCTCTACATGCTACAATAAATACTAGATGAGTCTCTATTTACTTGAATCACATCAACATCAACATCAATAAAAAAAAATATATTAAAAAATATGTTTGGAGGCATACACAACTTTGAAACTCTTATGATGAAAAATTCTGAATCTATCATTGGTTTTTTCTCAAAAATTTATTCTACTGTAAATCATAAAAACTTTATAGTAAGAAAAAAATTTATAAAGTTTATATCCAAAATTTAATATGATTTTTACTATTTATAGAAGAAGCTAAAGATATAAGTGTATTATTTGTTAATGAATTAATGAGCTTACTTTTAATCTATGAACAAAAAGTAAACAGATCTTTAGAAAAACTTTAGAACATACTCTTCAAATAAAAATAGATAAGAAGAAGGATAAAAAAAATTCAGAAATATGATCTTAAAGAAGAGATTAAAATGGCAGAGGCCATGGACAATCTAGTACTCTAGGCATGGGATAAAGATTAGAGGAACTCTAATGAAAATAATAAAGAAACGTAGTAATATTTTTATCATAAAAAATGGATGTATTAAAAATAATTACTAGTATAAAGTTAAAAATCCAAATATTCCTCTCTACTCTCATTGTAAAAAATATTTCCATCTTGAAAAAGATTATTAAAACAAAAATCAAGCAAATTATCATGAAAAAATAATAGTAAAAAAAATGAATAAAATAATTTTCTTTTTGCATCCGATGAATAATATTTTAGATCTGTTTGATTTTTGGATACTAGATGTAATAACTATATGACAAGCGATAAAAGTTTATTTAAATATTTGATGATTCAATCAGAATGACAGTAAAGTTCATGTAGAAAGAAAAGGAACAATTACAGTGAACACCAAATCTAGTAAAAAATTTATTAATGATATGATATTTATTTTTGATTTAAAATAAAATCTCATTAGTATAGGATAATTGATGAGAAAATGATATTATGTGATTTTTAATGATGAAAAATATTTATTTTATGATAAGAAATTTAAAAAATTGATAGCAATGGTAAGTATGGCAAAAAATAAAATATTTTTTTTATTATTTTAAAAAAAAAATTATATGTATTAATTGCTAATATTATTAATGAATCGACATTATGATATAAAAGATATGGTCAGTTGAATTATGATAAATTAAAATTATTAAACCAAAAAAATATGATAGTTGGTTTGCTTAAGATTAAAAATAAAGATACTATTTGTAAATCTTGTATTTTTGAAAAACAACACAAATTCCTTCCAGACAAATTATTCTTGGAGAGCCAAAAAATGTAAATATTTGTGGGCCTTCGTAGGTTGTCTCACATGATAAAAAATAAATATTTTTTTATTATTTATAAATAATTACACAAGAATGATATGGGTATATTTTTTGAAAGAAAAAGCTAAAGCCTTCTCTTTCTTTAAAAATTTTAAAGTAGAAAAATAAAATGATTGTTTTATTAAGACTCTATGTACTAATAGAGGGGGTGAATTCATTTTAATTTTTTTTATTTTTTATAAAAATGCAGGCATTCATAGGAAACTAACTGCAAGCTATACCTCCTAGCAAACTAGAGTAGAAGAACTGAGTAGTGGTTGAGAACGCTAGATATATGCTTAAAGAAAAAATAGTATCAAAAGACATAATTTATGAGTAAAAATAGTATATTTGTTAAATCACTTTCTTACTAAGGCAGTACAAAGAAAAACACTCTATGAAGCATGATTAAATAGAAAGTCAGATGTAAATCATTTAAAGATATTTGGTTGTGTTGATTGCTTTTATGTTCCTACCGAAAAAAGAAGCAAACTAGATACTAAAATTACTAAATATATATTTATGGATATAGTAATGAGATAAAAGGTTTTAGACTTTATAATCATATAACGAAGGAATTAGTCATAAGTCAGTGTTTTTATCGAAGAAGAAACTTAAAAGTCTAAAGTAGTTGAATCTCCAATAGTTATAGAAGTCGATAAGGCACATAATACCACACTCGAATCTTCCTATATTTTGGATGATTCTAGTTCAATTGATTCTACTGATATCGAAATGCATCCAAGGAAATTTCATACTCTTTCATAGATATATTAGTCTGGTGATTTTGTATATTTTATTTTGGAACCTACTTGGTTTGAAGTTATAGCACAAAAAGAAAAATGGGTGCAAGTAATGAATGACAAACTGACAAACGGTAAGCTATTGAAAATAAAAAGAGTTGAAAGTTAGTATATTTGCCCTCAAGGAAAGAAAGTTGGACTCAAATGGGTGTACAAGTCAAAATTTAATGCTAATAGCTCACTATAAAAACATAAAGCTTGTTTGGTTGCTAAGTATAAAATTTTAAATTGTATTCTTATACATAGTGATTGAGCTAGTTGTGCATATGATTAAAAAAGCATTTTAGGATTTGTGCTCAACGTTTGCTCATGTGTGATTTTAAGAATAATAAAAAAGCCACAATGTGTTACTCTTTCAAACTCTAAGGCGAATTATGTTGTGGCTATAAGTATAGCATATCAAGTAATTTGGCTTCGAAGAATTTAAACAAATCTTCAAGAAAAATAAAATGGACTAACTAAAATCTACTACGATGATAAGTCTACTATTACAATGATAAAGAATCCTATCTTCCACCGACACATCAAATACATCAAGTTCAATATTATTTTATTTATGAATTGACTGATAAAAGAGAAATTCAAATAAAGTACTGCAACACCAAATATCAGCTTGCCAACATCTTTATAAAAGCTTTGACAAAAGAAATTTTTTATTTTTTCCAAGAATAACTTCAAGTTATAATTATTTTAAATTAAGAGGTTGTGATAAGATTAATTCAAATAATTAAGATTAGATGAAATAAAAAATAAGAATTTAAATTAAGATAAATAGATGAGAGTGAGAAGATTTATTGGGATATGATATATTTCTTTATTGTTTAAAAAAGCTTGTACCATATCTATTGGCTAATATAAATATATGTTTTTAGATGAATTCAAAGCATTACATATTTAAAGTACTCATCGTTCTTTCTAGTGTCTTCTTCCCTTTCCCCATGAAGTTATGTAGAAAGTTAATAGAAAAAAACTCTTACTTTTTGAAAAATTTTGTAAAACATCTCTACTTAATTAAAAAAAAAAAAAATAGCTATAGCCACTACTGTCACCCTCACCAGAACCCAACAGTCTGTAACGATGGTGCTTACTTAGAGTCGATAGGGGGCAACCCTAGGGGTGACCCCATGTGCGATAGAGGGAGGTGGCTAACTCTCATGCCGAGGCTATAGGTGGAAGAGGGTGATTAGTCCTCATGTAAGGCTATAGACGAAGGGAAGCGATTAACCCTCGCGCAAAATTATATATGAAAGGAAATGACCTCGTGCACAATAGAGGGAAGTGGTTAACCCTTGCACGAGAGCTACAGGTGAAGGGGAACAACCTTACGTATGGTGGAGGGGGGCAACCAGCCCTCGTGTAAGGGTTAGAGGCGATGATGAGTATGACAAAAGAAGGGATAAAATGATCTTTTTATATGACTAGAGACGTCATTTCAAAAAAATTTACAATACAAGTGCTTGTGAAAATTTTCAAAAAAATTAGGTTTCTTTCATCAATTTGGGTGTTTTCCCTCCCTCCCTATATGTTTTTCAAGATTTCGACATACAAATATATTTGTATATTAAGTTAAAATCTGATTGTTTGATTGGGATGCTAATTCGGAATCAACTGTAGCCCTATTCTATGTCTATCTCTAATTAGTATCGAAAAATACCAAATCTCTTGAAGTGTTAAACCCCGTAAAGTTTAACGGGAGTATGATTGTCAAAATTCCTTCTATGCTCAAGTTAGTTCAGGGAGCTAGATATATTGAATGCTCAAATTTCTATAATCGAATGCACAAAGAACTTGTAAAATATTTTTTGATGAACGAGTCATTCTTTATAATATAAGTGACAATTATGCATGTCTTCTAGCCTCGGTAGAATCAGGTTGCTTCGAGCCTGAAGAATAGTACTATAACTATAACTGTGACGTGATTAATATATTTCGGGAACAATACCTTGTCAATCTCATGATATTAAAATCTTTAGGATGTTGATGGCGTGGAATACATAGCATCAGGATATCAAACATATAATGCCAAGATGCTGATTACGTAAGATCATATCATAGTATCGGCCGTCCTTATCAGTGTCAAACAGGTCTCCATAATTCAAACCAACTTGCTGTTGACTGCCAAAGATGAACCTAATTATTTCATACTGCCCGTATTGCCCTAAGCCCCGAGTGACTCATAAATCAGATTAAATGCCAAGCCATTTTTATTATAGCTTGCCCCCTATGTCAACTCCGAGAATCATCGAGCCCTTTCACAAACACAGTTTGAAAGGGGAAGTCTTATAGCGTACCCGTGTTTGTGCGGACTTCGCAGACTTATGGGTCGGATTTAGCAGTCCAATGCGACGTCTCCGTGCAATCTTAATCCTTCGTCGTCTTCTCCTTCGCCGGTGATCACGGCTCGGGTGCCATGGTTTTGGCACGGCGGGCAGCTCGCCGTCGGATGAAGTGGACCCACAGAAGGCGGTGGCAGCGCTGACGTGTTCCCATTTGGTTTCCCGGGGTTCTGCCGCCCAGATCAATTTTGACTCGTCCCCTCCGGTGGGCCCGAGCAATGGGCACGCGTCTTTTGGGCAAATGGCACGTGTCAGGAATGAGGTGGCCGTGGGCAGTTTCGAGATTTGAAGTGTGGCGCGCCGACGTCCCCAAATCGGCCCAATCGGGAGCCAGCTGTGGTCGGAAATGGGCAGTAAAGTAATTTCGTAATGGTACTGACGGGAGATGGTGGTGTGAAAGCTGTGGTTCGGACTTATTTTAAGCCCCTTCCAGTAACCCTTCGTTTGCTCGTCCTCATCCTCCTCTATGGACCGAGCCAAAATCCTCGCCAAAACCCTGCCACTTTGATCCGATTTGCCTCTATCTATTCATGGTTTAGAGGTTTCTGGTTTGGAGAGGTGGCGAGAGGAGCAGAGTGAAGGGAACAACAGAGTACCTCTTTTTGGTGGAATCTGTGGCTTTATTTTTGTCTTCTTCGAATGGTTCGCGGCTGGTAGAGAGCGCGGCTTGAGCGAAGATGGATCCGGCGGACGTCTCTCGCGGGATCCGGGTGAAGTTTTCCGAGCACGTAGTGGCGATTAGGAAGATGGTCCCGGCGAGGAGAGCCGTCGCCGGGGGATCGGGTTGGCGGAAGAGGGTCGTCCGGGTTTATTTTGACGATGTCGATGCCACTGATTCGTCGTCCAGCGAGGAGGGCTGCGGCGTCCGGAGGCGGGTGAAGCGGCACGTGCACGAGATCGGGATTGAGGTGGCCGCGGCTCCGCGGCGGATGGCGTTGGCGGCGGCTAAGAAGGAGGAGGCGGTTGCGGGGGGAGACGAACGCGGGAAGCGGAGGTTCCGGGGGGTGAGGCGGCGGCCGTGGGGTCGATGGGCGGCGGAGATCCGCGACCCGCATCAGCGGAAGCGGGTTTGGCTGGGAACCTTCGACACCGCCGAGGAGGCGGCGACGGTGTACGACATGGCGGCCTTGCGGCTGAGGGGGCCGAAGGCGGTGACCAACTTTCCGACCCCGGCGAAAGACAGCGATATCGCGCCGGTCGAGGCGGGCGGCGCCGATGGGTCGCGCTCCTCTCCGACGTCGGTGCTCTGCTGCGACGACGTTTTCGCGGTGGGGAAGGAGGACGACGACGGGGCGCCGGTCGAGGTGGGAGGAATCGCCGGGTCACGCTCTTCTCCGACGTCGGTGCTGGGCTACTGCGACGACCCTGTGCCGTTCGGCGTCGACGCCTTCGGGCTCGGTGTGGAAGCGTCGCCGCTACATCTGGCGGAGTTCTACTGGCCGAGGCAGCGGCTGTTGGAGATGGAGTTCGGCGATTTGGACATCGACGACTTCCAGTAGCGGGAAAACTAACTGCGCTTGCGGTGGCGAGGAGCGTGGCGGCCAGTTTTATTTTACTGAGTGGGTTAGGAATTATTATTCTCAAATTATTAGTATTTATCGCTCTTGCTAATTAATATGGAGGTAGTTTTGGTTTTGGCATATTTGCCAACGACGACAACAACAACAGTGAGTGAGGTCGTGTGGAGGAGAGCGTGAGACGGCGGCGGACGCCTTTTCTTGGCGTTCACGCTTTGACGTGCAGCCTTTTTCTTTTTCCTTCTTTCTGTGAGCCAATGAAGATGTCGTGTCAGGCAATAATGAATGGATCATCCGTGAGATATTATAAACAATCGGTGATGGCAACCTTTTGTGTTGAAACAGTTGATACGAGTTCGATCCACGTGGGGCCGGCTTCGACCAAATATTGTGCTCTTTTCGAAGGTCGGTAGGCGGACCACACGGGGGTGGGGTCACCCGTGATTATATTGTTGTAGTTGTCTTAAATTGACTTTTTCATTGACTATTTATCCTACATTGATCGATGAACATTAAACGGGTTGAATAGTCTGAAGCATTAACTTTGTGCAAGGACGGATTTGTTCTTGGCTCATGTCCGAGCGTCCTCGTATCCGCAGTAAACTATACGTCCTGTACTTTTTGCAGTAGACAAGCTACAGCCCGTAGTAGCAAGACCACTGCCTAAACATTCCTCCGCTATTCTAGCAGTGGGTAACGCCTATCCTATGTAACTTCCAAAACAACAACAACAACAAGACTCTCCTTTTTCCAGCGATTAATCCGTTGCGGGTGATGCCAATCGATCAACGTAGTTTGATCTCCAGACCGCCTCCCCTGCCTACCAAATTCCACCTCTTTTCATGAACTATACGTCCAAAGACGAAGCCCTTCTGATCATACTGTACTAATACCAGCAGGTTTGAACAGACTTCGTTGATCTTGTGCGAGTCCAAAGGGGAAGACGACATCCTTTCTCTTTAGTAAATGGAAGACGATGTGTACCTGGAAAAGAGAAGGCAATCATGACGTGGTTGTGGGAGGGAAGAGAATTCCGTTCAACCACGTTTCTAACGATGTCTTCCGCAAAGCATATGGACAGTGACTCTCAAAATGTCACAACATATGACGATTCCTAAGCCAATGGCCGCACTACACACCAGCTCGCACCAGGACCGTTCTTTGTATGCTAGAATGGTAGCACACGAAGAACCGGAGCAGATCATCTTTTACAACGAACGAGAAGTTGAGCACCGCTAAGAGTTAAAAAGACGTAGACAAAACTCAACAACAGGCACTCTCTGCTGGAGAAGGGCCAGTGTTCCTCGCGGCAACATGTGGGTAGGTCCAAACACGCATCATCGCCCTTTTGTGAGAGGATAGGGACCTTGCAGTAGCAGGAGCAGCAGCAGCAACCACCGCACAAAGGTACCAATGATAAAGAAAGTTGAAAGAGGACCTCCTACATCAAATCAAAGTGTATATTCCTTGTGAAATCGCAAAAGAGAACGGCCGAGTACGGACCTCCTGTTTTCCTAGTTCCACATCCCAAAAATAAAAAAAGCACTGATGGAATCCCTCGAAAGGCCAGTCTTTCCGTGCCGGATATACAATACATGACAAGAATTTAGTGTCAGCTCTTCTGACAACACAAAGGGAATTTTCATTCTGTGTTTGTCGACCATTGATAACAATTTAATCTAAATAACAATGAGCTTATTAGAATCCATCTATCTTTCTACACTCGGAAGATTCTTATCTTTCTACATCTTAGGTATTCGAGAATAGCCCACCATGTGCATTTTCTTCTAGGTTAAAATTCCAATCTGTCTGTCTAAGGACATAAATATTAAGATGTGACACATTGGGACAGTATGACCTTTAAACATCAACTTCCAGGGTAGGAAATTTCAAAGCCTACTTTTCCTCCATGATGTGAAAGCTAGAGAGAAGATCGAGCAAAACATATGATGTAGGTCATGACTTTATCTGGTTAATCTTAAATCCAAAAGAGCTTAAACTTATGCAAGCACATGACCTGTCTAATTCCAAGGATCAGAA
Organism: Musa itinerans; assembly: GCA_001649415.1. Classification (NCBI taxonomy): domain Eukaryota; kingdom Viridiplantae; phylum Streptophyta; class Magnoliopsida; order Zingiberales; family Musaceae; genus Musa; species Musa itinerans. Next base: position 26,284 of record LVTN01001053.1, read on the forward strand.
TGCCCAAGCTTATAAACGACTGTCCCTACAAATCCCCCTTAAAGAGTCATGGTACTCTCTTTTAGACAAAGAGTGTCCCATTTGAGACGGCCATACATAAAAGGCGCACATCCCAGATAACACTAATAATGAACTAGAACCATGAAACAATATGGAATGGGATGCATTATTGCCGGCGATAAAAAATTTTATCTTTTGAAACTAGATGGTGATGACCGATAATACCAAGTCCAATAATAATATACTGATGATACACATGCATTTTGACATGATAATACCTTGGAAGGAGCAGGTGCTTCTCGTCATGTCCCCTGTTTCTTGGCTTACGAAGAAAAACATCTCCATATGAGGATTTTCCATATTTGGTGAATTAGGAGATGATGCTTGCTGTTACCTGTAAAAGGCTGTAGTCTTAGAACAGCAGAAATAAACTTGGAAGAAAAGAGCACAAACCGAGAAACATTTTAATGAAGGGAAAACTTTATGACAAGCATAATCATTTTTCAGATGCAAAGGCATGTTATTAAAGCCTCTTGTCTCAAAATTATCATACAGTGGTCCTAAGAGCTTATGCACTAGGTTGATCCTAAACCAAAACTGAGTGACCCCTTCCTTTGGTCAGATTTCCTTCACTATGGTGATCCTCCACCCTTATTTTATAGGAAACAATCGTCAACAAATGGTTACATCTCAAGTCTGGACCCTTAAAAATGATACAACAGAATTTCTCTCAGTACTCGGGATCTCATTACTGCATGTACTAGGGCTCTGACTAACTAAACCAGTACTCTATCATTTAGACTAAACATTAATACCTTGATCTAGTACCAATATGAACATCAATCAGACCAATATGACATTAGTACTATGTCATGTTTCGATACAGGATACCAGCCTACAAATTACAGGCACAATAGGCCCCTACACCTACTAACCCAGTTTTGTAGATTTTTTTTCCTTGAATAAAGTTTTTACGATCTATTGTAAAAAACGTCAAGATCACGAGTTAACAGTTTCTAGAATAATTGATGGTACATGATAGGTGTTATAAATATGTAACCGAGAACTTATAAATACATGGACTTCAAAATATGCAACTCATACCTTGCTAGTGGCTACTACCATCAAAAGGATCGCTGTGCTAGAGAGGGAAATGAGCCTTGAATAAAGTCTTTACGATCTATTGTAAAAAACGTCAAGAACACGACTTAACAGTTTCTAGAATAATTGATGGTACATGTCCTTGAATAAAGTTTTTACGATCTATTGTAAAAAACGTCAAGATCACGAGTTAACAGTTTCTAGAATAATTGATGGTACATGATAGGTGTTATAAATATGTAACCGAGAACTTATAAATACATGGACTTCAAAATATGCAACTCATACCTTGCTAGTGGCTACTACCATCAAAAGGATCGCTGTGCTAGAGAGGGAAATGAGTGAAGGCCTAGAATAAGTCCACTAGAGATTAATATTGTAATTCTAAATAACCTACACATGGTGGTACCAATCATATAAAATTTCATATTGATATACTGTGTGATATTGTTGGATCATATTAACATTAGTCATGGCATCACAATCACTAAGTGTAATTGTAGTAGTAACCACTATATTGGCAATAGTGGCAAGTATGGCTGCTGCAACTGATGATACGGAATTAATGTAGAGTCTAGCATCTATAATGGCTCTTAAGCAATAGATCTGCCATCAATATCTAGTTGCTGTAAGCCATATAAAGCTGGTGGCTAATGAATTTTGTGCTGGTAGGGAGGTTTTAACCATTTGAAACTTTCATATCCTTGAAGTCATCAACTTTCTTTATTTTTCTTTTGTCTTCTTAGCTGTAAACTAATATGGTAAATTATTCAGCAATGAATCAAAATAATATGAACTAAGTATTGCTCTTTATATCCTACATCTCTATGTATTGCAAATGAAAGACTCCTGTACATGGCCACCATAATTCGTAGATATACTATCCACCTCATTATTGTCATTGCAAACCTCATGGAGAATGGAATCAAATAGAGAAAACTCACTGTCCTCAAATTATTGCTTCCTCGATGACATCTCGTGGGTCAACTGACATTGTCTATTTATCTACTAGTTTTTCAATTATACATTTGTAATTTTGTGATACATTCTTTTTATTAGGCCTTCAAGACTTTAGAAGTTATTTATGTATGTTAACCTATGACTGACAATAGTTCTTGAAGTGATGATTAATATTAATATTAATAGGCCTTGAAGTGATGATTGAACATATTTTGATTCATTATTGAACAAAAAGCTAGATTTGATTAATATTAATAGGCCTTGAAGTGATGATTGTGAATCCAGGCAATACAAATTGGTACCAAATTGTATCAAGACATAGTATGGTTTTATACCAGTACAGTGATGGTCCAACCATAGATAAATATTGGTACTGGACCAAGATTTTAATCCTTGGTACATGGTATGTACAAGTCTGTCCAAGGTCTAATATAGTACCAAGACAAGAAAAAATTCCTTATCTGCAGCTACAAAGACATTTTGCTCTCTTATCCATGATTATGTATTCTGATAAACACCCTTACAACCAAGAAAATATAAGAAAACAAACACTTGAGAAATAATTGGGCCACAATTTTCTAAGGCAATGGGAATTAATAAAAAGGGATTATGATTTTGGGTAGACAACATTGACATAAATGTGCAACAAAATAGTTATATGTCCCCTTTTCTACAAAGACTCAGTATACATTCAGCTACAACTAGCATTTACAAGTAAATAGTAACTCATGCGTCTGAAAGGTACACCATAACAAAATGCTGCTGACTTACAGGGCGGAGGTAAAGAAATCGATAGTATCTTTAAGTGCTTGAGTGAAGGCATCCACTTCTTCTTTAGTGTTATAGAAGTAAAGACTAGCGCGAGCACTTGAAGCGACACCTAAGGCACGGTGCAGAGGTTGAGCACAATGATGTCCAGATCGAATAGCCACTCCGTGCTAAAAGAAAAAAAACAGGCGTATGAGAGAACATGGATATATAAGGAAATAATGTTTTGTAAACTTGCTGGCAATGAGTAGTCTAAAACTATTCCATTTTGTTTGTGTTGACAATATGAGGCTCAGTAAGCAACTAAATATAATCAAATTGATATTGAAAATAATTTAATCTATTACTTACATCTTCAACAATAAGTTTACTGTACAGAGAAAAAGATAATAAATCTTTCTTCAAGAATCCATTGGTGGATTCTAGCATGAAATGTGAGTAAATCCTCACAGCCAAACCCTCAGCTTTGAGAGAGGGGCTTGAATGGGACTATAAGCATGGCACAGTATAAATCTGAATTTTGGTCTGGTTCTTTTAGCTTTGTTCTCATCTTACAGCATAAACATAGTGCTTCATGAAGAGTCAAGCATATCATTAAGATCTGTTAATATATTCTGTGTTCAAGTTTGCAATAACTTTGGTGAAGTCCATAAGCTATTCTCAGGGCTCAGTACTAAGCCAATTTTGAGATCAGACCAATGAGTGAGTAATGATACAATGATGAAAATAATGTACTTCCCCAACACTTTAGGGTTGCCAACATGGATCCCTTACCTCCATTGCATTCTTTTAGTTGCATATATTAGATACAACAATTTGGACATTCTTTACACCATTGCTTAATCTTCCCACATCACAAACAAAGTCAAATTTTTTACTCCGAAAATTCTAAAGACTCATTAGCAAACCAATAGGAGACATTAACATTGTATCTATACAAGCACACTAAAGCATAATTGACAATCACTAGATGCAAATGGAAAGGCATCAACAGAGCTATATATATCCATACCAGGCATGCCCCGAAACAATGTTAATAAGTGTGGACAACCCTTAAACCAAAAATAATAAAATTCACTATATGAAGTCAAAAACCCATTTCAAAATCAACTACAAATTAAGATTAGCGATTGTAACTGGCCCATAAGGAAATAGCCATATATTTTTCAGCTTAATCGGCCACTAATATAGCTTAGATTAGTCAAAAAAGAAAAAACAATAGGAAAACCATATCATATATGTTAGGAACATGAACACATTGTTCCATAAGACTACATCCAACTGTAAGGGAAAAAGATAAAAAAGGGACACACTGATTACGTTTACAGGATTTACTTACTTGTTCATCAAGAAATGTTGCAATATCTGTTGGATGAATTTTCTCAACATTAAATGAACAAAGTGCAGCACGATGAACTGTTTCTGAAGGAGCAGGCCCATAAATGTGCAAGTTAGGAACACTGCAAAGGCTATGGTACAAATAATTTGAAAGCTCCACCTAAAAAATATAGAAGATAAGCATGTGTCAATGTGACACCAATTTAAGTACAAGTGATTAGCAAAAGAAAATGGATCGAAGATTCACTGACATCATTTCTGAACTAAGTGCTAGAACATGATAACCATTGAATTCCAGTTTAAAAATTATTATAGTGACGTGTGAAAGATAGAGCTCCAGGATGTAAAAGTCTAACAGAACTAACATAAATGTCTTAGAGTGGAATCAGATTATCAAGATGGTAGTCCAACAATAGAAAGACTAGCTTCCTTCAAGAAAGGCTCTAGAAATCTTTGGATCCTAGCTTACGTAATCATTGACTGTGTCAATCATGCAACCATGCACCCAGGGAATCTTATTTAACAGTTTAAGAATAAAATTTCTTTTTTTACACAGCACCATCATTCCAAGTTTATGAAGCTTTTCAATTCTCTACCTGAAATCTCTGGAATTATTGATTATGCTCTTTTCTGATTAGAAGTTCCAAAACAGTTTTATTTTCAAGGAATCTTTTCACAATTTGGTTATATTTTCTCCAGATCTATGTTTAACGGAAAACAGATACCCCCAGAACTTCATCCTATTGTATACATTGAAGCAACTTATAACAAACACTGCAACCTGAATGGAATACTCTCAACAAAACAGAAGTCTCTTAGTTAAAGTGAACATTATTCCCAAACTGGGTTACTTATACAATATCAGCAAACTTTCCTTCCACAGAACAGATATCAGTGAGTGAACAGCATAATTAAGTTACACCAACCTGGTCTCTATTTACACTAAAGTGAGCCCCAATCATACAATTTTGATAATACAGTAAGCAAACTCTGGTCAAGATATTAAAAAGAACATTGTCGAAAACACCAAACCTTCCATTTGATCATCTGTTTATCTCCTTATTAGAACATTCATTTACAACATCTCAAATTGGGGTTTCATACATTCAAACAAGCTCTGACGATAAGGAATTAAAGACCTAATAATGCATTATTGCTGCACTGACCAACACACTACTCACTATGTTAATAAATATCTTTTTAGAAATAACAATAACAATCCAATAAACATGTAGGACTTGATACAAATTGCAGCTGAGAGAAAAACCATAAACAATCAGGTTTTTTGAAAAAAAAAGTAGTTGAAATGAACAACATTCTTTTCCCATATCTCAATTTCTACAAGTAAAGAGAGAATAAATAATTTCCAATCAGTTGCATTAGCAAACTAAAAGGAAGGTCTCTGCAATTTTTCTATAGAACATTGACATGATCATCTCTTTACGATAAGAAAAACACAAAAAATCAAAGTACTACTCACCTCATAATTATGGATTGTTTGCATGCTAATGCTTGACAAATAATCAATTGCAGCACCCAAACCAATGGCTTCTCCAATAGCAGGAGTTCCAGCCTCAAATCTAAGCAAACATCAATTAGATTATCCATTATGAAAAGACATATGAAGATCAAGTGAAATATATCACACAATATTTTATGGAAACAAGTAAAAGCAGCTCCACTATACTCATAGCTGAATGATATAAACAATCCAAAAATGTGAAGTTTTGCTCTTGAAGTACTTAACCCCAATTTTTTACTATGATTATGGAATCTTCATTTGATATGTTACTTTGTCATAGTATGTGTTGGTTGATATGAGAACATGATTTGTCAACTTGTCAACCAATAGCACCATCACATTCTTGTTTCAAGCAGGAATGTTAATGAAAGTGTGAAACCAAATTTTAGTCCAAGAACTTGATGAGGTTAACACACCAGAAACAAGAATATATAGAACTGTACTACAAGGCCACCTTTGCATGACAAAAATGTTATGCTGACTAGAGTAAAATGAAAAAGTATATTAAGTTCTGCAGAAATCTTGGCATATTTCTCCTTTACAATCTTTTGATAGAAGTTATAAAAAATCAAAATGTCAAATCAACAAACTCATCACTATTAGTCCTCATAAAAGGGTGGAAATCATCCTGACCTGGAAGGTGGCTCGGCATAGGTTGAATAATCTTGAAACACATCAGATATCATTTCACCACCACCTGTCATGAATTATAAATGTTAACCAAATAAGTCCAAACAACAAGATTGGGTCTATTACTATAAACTGTTGTTAATAAATTATGCAAATTTACCTAAAAATGGAGGCATTGAGGATAAGAGCTCAATTTTTCCATATAAGAAACCAACGCCTGTAGGCCCACACATCTGAGAGATGATTAATCCTTAAATTCCTAATAAGTCCTTTTAGAATTGGTGACAACATATACATATATAAAACAACAGAAAATTACAGAAACACACCTTGTGTGATGAGGCAACCAGGAAATCAACACCAAGTTTCTGCACATCCACTATCATGTGAGGAACACTTTGACAAGCATCCACAAGAACCTTTGCCCCAACATTATGTGACCAGACCACAATGTCATCTATAGGCAGAACAGAACCTGGAAACAAATAGAATACTCAACACTGAAATTGACTGTTCTCTCATATCACATTTTCAATTTTGTTGGCCTTCAAAAGAAAATTTTGCATCAACAGAAGAATCTGTACAGACAAACATAAGTGAATAGCAGTATCTGTGCACGACAAGAACAACACAATAATAGCTTACAATAGCACAACTGCACAACCACAAAAAACAAACTAAAATATCATTTTTTATTCAACCGGGCTATCATGTAAAACTATATGCCATGAATTCAGGAGCACCAACAAAGCTCAGAGGTGCCCTCTTTTTCTGTACAGATCCAAATCATTTTTAATATATTTGCTCAATTTATTCTTTATTGGTATTATACCAATTTTTCATAAATAAAAATATTTATTTATTGTCTTTAGAAGCTTCGGATTAGAAGTTAACATAAAAAACGGCTAAATAATGTTACTGCTCTAGCCAATATTTAATGCCAAAAAATCTTTAAAACTCAAGTTGAAGATATTTTCTGCTTTCTTCAACTGGGTACAGCAGAAAGGAAATTCATAAATTATTTTCAGAATTTACTAGTTGCATCCTATTACTAAAATTTATTCGTCCACCAAGCAAAGTGATTTATCCCAACCTCACAAGTCGAAAAAACTGAGAAAAGATGGCTAAAAAAGAGCAAAGATCTGATCTGAGTAGCACATACCAAGTACATTAGAGACATGATGAGTAACTACAAGCTTGGTGTTCTTTGAAAGGAGTCCTTTCAAAAGGTCAAGATCAGGAACCTCTTCTTTTGTCAACCCAACATACTTCAGAATTGCACCAGTCTTTTTTGCAACAATTTGCCAGGGTACAATTGCACTATGATGTTCAGCAACTGTAAGTAATATCTACAGCAAAATGAAGAAGAACAAGAAAGAATGTAAACTGCAATAAAAGAGAGGATGATCAAGTTTAAGGGGACAAGATATGTACAAAAGATGACCAAAAATAACAACAAAAAAGGCAGGAAACTATTCAATTAAGACTGAGAGAAGAGCAGAGAAACTAAATCTGTTCTTGCAATATATAATTGTGAACTTGCAAGAACTTTGAATCCGAACAGCACAAAAGTACAAATGAATGTCTAGAGATTTAGAACAAAAAACTCACTAGAAGTATCTTTATAGAAAGAGGCACTGGCACCACATTGTAGTTCAGTCAAAAGCCAACAATTGATTTTAAACATTGTTTATTAAAGTTATAAGCAATGTGATATAAAACACACCTCATCCCCAGACCTCAAGTTTGATAAACCCCATGAGTAGGCTACTAGATTGATAGCTTCTGTAGCGTTACGGGTAAAAACAATCTCTCTACGATCCATTGCATTGACAAAAGTGGCAACCTTTGTTCTTGCTTCCTCATATGCATCTGTGGCCTTTGCACTGATTTCAAAAACAAAGAAATAAGCAAACATTTTAAAATAACTTCAAAACCTCGGAAACACTAAGTGTAACAGGTAAGTGTCGTCTTCATTCAACAAGCATTTTACATATCTTTGACATGTATCAAGACAAGAATTGCATTAAAGTTCAAAACTAAGATATCTCAGATAATATCTCAATTCTGTAATAAATAGTTAGTTACAAATCACTAGCAGAACATGTATCTAAAACTAAGGCTATCCCTTTGATAAAGCTACTGAGTATTTAAAAATCATCCTATCTAAAACTAAGGGTATCCCTTTGATAAAGCAACTCAGTATTCGAAACAAGTAAGCTATACCAAGCAGATGTAAGGATAACTCCCCCAACATCACAAAAATGAGGGCGGCTTATTAATCTCTGATTCAATTTGTCATGGAGATGGTTACCGTACCTCAAATAGTGGACACCTCGGTGAACATTTGAATTATATGTTTCATAGTATTCGTTTAAGACGTCGAGAACAGCAGAAGGCTTCTGAGAAGTCGCCGCATTGTCCAAGTAAACCAAGTTGAATCCATTAACCACCTACAAGAGTAAGGGACCAGAAAACAGAAAAGCCGTATTACTTTCACAAGACTTCGGATTAAATTCTGAACAAGTAGAGTAACTACAGTAATCAAGAACAAAAAAGAAAGCATCCAACGCGAAAGGAAAACTCGAAACGCACCTACCCACAGCGATCCAAGCGCGAAAGAAACGGGAAGCATGTACCTGACGGAGGATGGGGAAATCGGGGCGAGTGATATCCCCAAGAGAGCGGGACTCTCGCTCATCCGACGGGAGCGCGACAGGGGAGGCGGCGGCGTTGGAAGAAGACGAAAAGCACCGGAGACGCGAGCCGGCGGTAGAGGCGTTGGGGATGGAATTCTCGATGGGGGAGGCCGCGAGGAGGAGGTGTTGGGGTTTGGAGGCGCGAGAGACGGGGGAAAGTAATCTCGAGAGTGGGAAGAGCCGAGGGGAAGAAGGGGCGGAAGGGAAGTGGCACAGGGCCGCCATTTGCTTCGGATTAGGAACGGGTTCGGTTACCCGTCGCGGTGGGGAAGAGAGATTTATAGAGAGACTTGGATCTAAAACGTGGACGGTCGACTATGCATTTCTTTTCATCCTACTTTGAGATTTGTGCATGGCCCTTTCGAGATCGACGGCAGGATTTTAATGGAAGGGCGTACCGGAGCATTCATATGAATCTTAATTCCTTCTTAGTTACCTAAATCAAGAACGAGTAAATAATTCCAACTAATGTGAGAGTAAATGTGCGTAACAAATAAGTGTCCAAATAGAACAGTTGAGATACCTGATAATAAGTAAGATGAAGTCATACTTGTATAGTTCACAATGTTCAATTCCAAATTATTAGTAATCAATTTATCATTATATGAGACTATTGAGATGGGAAGATGGGGAACGACCATCATGGCACTAGCAACTATAATGGCAGGCTAGTGCACAAAATTAGGCTTTAATTAGCTTTAGTTATTTATTAAGGCTCTCCCAGCATTAAATATAAAGGTTTCAGAAAAGCTTAAGACAACATTTCTTAGTAATTCATGATTTTATCTTTTATCGAATATTTATTTTTTTTATTTTTTTATTGTAAAATTCTCTCTCTAATTTGTAGAAAATGATAAGATCTTAAATTAAATTATGTTTTATCGTCTTATATCATTGATTATATGTATGATAACTCCAATCAAATCTGAACTATTGGGAAGAGAGTTAACCAAAGTATCGAGGACTATGGATATAGTCTTAATTCTAAATATTTTATCTAATGTATAAGGACCGATATTGAAAGAATTTTCAAATGCTCAAATTAGTATCTAAAGATGAATACACATAAAATTGGGAAGAGAGTTCGACGTCATAATTCATACACATGTTTACCTAATCGTCAACGGCTATATGTCAAGCTTAAATATTCCTAATATCATTATCAGTGCAATGCTAATATTTTTCATTTGAAAAAATTAAAATAAAATAATATACTTCATTTGAAATATGATTACAAAAAATTAGAAAAATAGTAAAATGTAAGAAATGTTCTTTTTCTAGAGGTTTGAGAATCCCCTTACAAATTTTATGTAAATCCAAGTTCTAGGCATGTTCAGGCTTTCACAAATTTGGTAGTTTGGCTAGAACTAAACAGACTTGATGTGAACCATATGATCCAAACAACAGAATAGATTTTAGAACCAAAGTAGTAGTAGTTGTCAGAACTATTTCTGTGGGACATATCTCAATTCTGCTGCAATCCAATAACAATGTAGTTCAATACCTAATCGAGCAGAGAATGGAGAACGAGATGTACTGAAGTTTGCATAACATCAAAAGATTCAACCAAATCAATTTTCCTAATCCTAAAGAGGAAATAAAGATTAAACAATTGAAAACTAGATCATCTGAAGCTACTCCTGGAGCTAAGTTGGGATTGCAGCTGGTGATGTGCATTCATAATTGAGCTCAACTGCAACTCCAATGTCAGTGAAGTTTCAACAACATGCTGAGCAATTTCTGCATCCCAATGTCTCCTGCTTTAGACAATTCTTCTGTGGCCATATCAACCATGAGCTGCAGACAATAATTCATTGTGTTAGTTGATCCAATTCCATCTCTTTTTCTTTCTTCTTTGCTGGTAATACTGCAGGAACAAATCCTTTATCTCTGTAACATATCTTTATGAACACATAAGCTCTTACTGTCAGCGCATACTAAAAAAGATTATATGAATATGTTTAGAAGATAAATATTGTAGATGTAAAAGAAGATTTAGCTCTACTTAGCTTAAATTGTAATGTTATCTTAATCAGATTTTAATAGCAGATACAACATATCAGGGGCTTTAATGTGTTCTTGACTCAGTTTCATGGTGGTTTTTCCTAATTATTTGCTATTACTGATACAGGTGATTATAAGAAAACTGCAGTAGTTTTCGATCGGAACATACAGGTGATTTGGATGAACAATTTGAGAATTGTTGGTAGATCGGACCTCATTTATGTATGACTATAATATATATCTCACTTAATGAGCATGCAAAATGATTTACTCATTAAGAACTTATTTGATCGTCCAATTCAAGCATCCAATATGCAAGTAAGAAATGGCAGCCGACAGTATCAGTACACATCAAGCCATTACACCGGTCGTCTACCACGCAGCTTTCAGGGCCATGCAACGTACAGGAAGATTTAGCTCTACTTAGCTTAAATAATCACTGCCGGCCAATCTCACGAGCTGCGCCTTTTATCATCTGCTGCGAGTGCACGAAGTTGCTCCAATTGCCTGGAGATGTTATGACATCAAGAAGGAAAGTGCATAAGATGAAAGTGCGGCACCTGCGCTGCAGTCCTCCATTTCTCATTTCCCAGCAGAGCTCAGATCTTGTAGCATCTTTCTCAAGAGACGAGAAGGCCAAGTCTGTTCCACGGCTTCATCGGCTCATGGGGGATTCTTCAGCTCGTGATCCACTGTATTAACCTGACGACATTGACGACGGATATGAAAGCACAGAGTCATCCATGGGGTACCAAGGAAGAGGAAGCATGTCTCCATAGAAACGCATGAAGGTGAAGCACCAAAATATCTACTTAAATCTTATCTTCTCTTTTTGATTTATAATACATTGAATGAGATGGGAATGAATTTGGGTTGGGTTGTCTTTTTTACTTGCAAGCTCCTTACACGTGTGTGTGTGTGCGAGAAACGGGCCCGGTTTGGCCTCTTCGCCATCTCGAGGGGATCCAACTCGCGAGCTGCGATCGATCACAAGGCCAAGAGCCCAACTAAGAAGCGGACCCCGTCGTTGGCACGAAATATGCCATTTATATGTTCTTTTTCTCTTTGACTTCCAATTGAAGGCTTCGGAGGGGCTTCGGGGAGCTCCAGGGTTGCTTCCTTTCCTTCCTCGATCCGCGTCTCTTCCGGTCAGAGTATAAAGCTGCGGTTTTGAGAGGTATACAGGATCATTCCGCATGATCCCTGCATCTGTTTCGATCGGCGTAAATCTCGACTTAGGTTCTGATGCATGATACCGTTTCTCTACTTTGTTTTGCAACTAAAAATTGGATTTTAATTGGTCCTGTTAAGCGATTTATATCTGCTGTTTCGTATATTAATGGATGATTGACACAATTGTGTTGCCCGTGGCCTTTCTTTGTGTTGATGATAGTGAATTGGATCGACCTTACCTGATACTGTAGGTTCTTTATCTAATTTATGGTATCTGCGTATATCAGGCTAGGGTTTTTTTTCACAGAGGTTCAATTCAAAAAGAGAATTTTCCCTAAATTGATTTGAATTATTTGTTTCTTTTACCTGCTTTTCTTTGTAATTGTGGAGACTTTTTATGTTGGAGGTTTGTGCCTGAAGCTATTTTGATTGACTTGTTCAGGGAAATGGGCAATCATCATCACCACCACCATCACCATGAAAGTGTTAGTCCATATGATGATCCCTTCTTGGCCTGCTGTTGCTGCCCATGCTTTCTGGTGAGCTCCATTTTGAGGGGGTTTGGGAGTTGCATCTTCATGGCCTGCCACCCCATCTTCCAATGCCTTGGCTTAGATGAGTACAGTCGTCGCCACCACCATCACCACCACAGTCATTTCCATTGATCTACTGGACCAGTTAATATACCCCTCCGTGATTTGATTTGTATGCTTGATATGTTGCATGACTCGGTGTCTAGCGTTAAGCTTCCTGTGTGCTCATTGTTTTGACTGTGAAGCTGGGATTGCATGGGAGATACACATGCTTCAGTATTAATCAAATTGGCATTCTGAGCACTTTGGGTGCACTGTGGACCTTGATGTTTTCTTTTAATTTAATATTTATTGCATTTTGACAATACCATATATGGGTTGACATGAGCTGCATTTTTTTTCACACTAATTAAAATCATGAATTGCTGGTTATCAGCTCATTGTTGTGGTGAGGTTCCTCTGATTATAAGTAAACAAAGATTGGCTTTCATAGGTTGATGTGCTTTTGTAAGTATAGAATGGATAATTTATGAAGCATTTTGTGTTGTTCTGTTTGTTTTAATAATAGGCCAATAGGGTCCGTTTGTTGTAGAAATGGTCCTATTTCTTTAAATTTGATGATGGTGCAGAATATTTCTAATGCATGAAATCATGTTTATGTCATTCCTGCGTTGGTTAAACACTTTAATATGCAGTACTGATCTTTTCGTAACTGTTTATTCTTTCTCTCAATTGTAAAGGAAATTTCAAAGTTTTTTTCAATATGTTTTATCGATGTGAGCTTTCAGTTTACAATTGTCTTTGATCTATATTTTCCTTTTAAAAAGGCAGTTCTTATTGTTCCTTTACCAATGAAGTTTGTTCTGTAGGTCATGCAAAGGCTAACATAGATCTATCTCTCTCTGCTGTAAAATTTGTCATGTTCCTGAAAATTTTAACTGTTATCAATTAAATTTGTTAAGTACATATGCATTACTCCCAGTTTTGAAGTCTATTCTTACTAAAGCAATGTTAACCTGTAGTTTTGTTTTCCTTTTAAGAGAAAAGAGGCATTGTTTCAATTGTTATAACTTTAATTTAGCTTTAACAAACTGGTTGATTTTTTCAAAAATCTCTATGATGAAGGAGGTCTAATTGAATTCTGTTCTTCTTCTGTAACTTCCATATCAGCTTTAACGAACATCTTGTATCAGAGCACCATCCTGTCGATTTTACAAACAAACATTCAGAACTTGTAGGATGCTAATGAATCACTCCTGATGCTCTAAACCATCCTGTCAATTTTACAAACAAACATTCAGAACTTGTAGGATACTAACGAATCACTCGTGATACTCTCATTTTACATGAAAGCAGTATTCTCTCATCTCTAATGATTCTTATGTACAGAAGTAGCAGAAAATCTCTAATGTTTTGGTTGCAAGGAAATCTTCGTAGTTTCTGAAGTGCAGCAGCTCCTTAAATCTAACATTCTGTCTGAATACTGAACATTTTCTTAGGTTTGCTATCAAATTTGTTACACTTGTAGTTCTCAATGAACCATTTAGTCTTTTGTTCACCTAATCCTTCCGGTTGTCCTTGAACGTGAAAAAGAGATGCCGCACTTTTTTTGTGATTCTCCTGTCAAAACACAGACTGATTGATTAAGAATTCTTCTTTTCAGTAGTCCCCCCTGGGTGGGTTTCCAGCCTCCACAATATAAAAGCAACTTTTGTTACCCTTTGAGTGAACCATACAGCCTTTTGCCACCAGACTGCTTTTTGATCTCAAGAGGAATTAGCTTTGCTAGGCAACAAAAGTAGCTTTTCTTCATCCATTAGAATACTTCTAACCAGTAGGCTGACTCAAACAGAGCTCTCTTATGTTATATTATAAACTGCAAGATGTGATTCTCATGATGTACACAGCTAGTCAGCCACTGATATATATATATATAATCAAACTGCATTTTAACCATTTTTTACTGCAAGGTCTACTTTTCTTGTGAAATTTGTTCCTCTAGAATGGCATTCCATCTCATCTGCTCCATTTTCTGTCACATGGAAGAGTGTCTCTCTTGAGTGGCAATAACAGTTGTCTGGATCATAGGTTCTGAGCATTTCACTTGAGACTTGTATTTGTTGGTAATATCATAGCAGTACCTAAAAAGTCTTGAGTTTGAGACACATCTGTGTTTGAAACTTAACAAACATAACTACAAGTTTGAAGCATTTACCTAAGCTAATTAGATGTTAAGTATCATTTGTTTCTGACATGATAAACATATTAGCAAGCCATAAGAAAATGTTACAAAAAATAAAAAGTTAGTATATTTGCTCTTTCTTGAAAGAAAAAAAAAATCTGTTTCTATAGCAGCATATGACTCACTGTTAACATCTGTATGGATGGGTTGCCTTCCCACTCTCTCTTCTCAGCACTGAAAGCTTTGTCCATGTAAACTGTTTGTATGATTAAAACTTTGTGATGCACTATAAATCAAAGCATGCGATATTGGAGGACCCTGGAATCTGTTGAGCCAAACCTCCATCTTTGGGAGAAATGATTAGACTGACTCAGTGCTTTTGGTTCCTTCTAATCTAAATATTATTTGCAGTATGCTTCTATTTCTATGTCGACTGAAATCGATGGTTATAAAATAGGTCGGATTTCAAAGTAGTTTTGCAAAATCCTGTTGCTGCCAAGCAATGAGATCTGTCGATGATTTGTCATTGCTCCAATGACGAGGTAAGGTTTATCCTCAACAATCAATACTGTTGAGCTTTGAATTGTTACCAATTCAGTGACGTCAAATTTGTGTCAAATCGATTTGACATAAAATTTGGGGATTTTTTTTTCTTTTTGCAGATAAAGAGTAGCTATATCTATGATGGTAATATTGTCATTCTATGTTCAACTACCAAACAAAATCTGATGTGCCGGCATGTTAAACGCGAGGCAAACAACTCATCAAACATCGCGTGCTTGTTGCAACGCGATGGCCTCGTCGATGAAGACACTGTGTGTGGGGAGAGCCAATCAGGTGTCTCCAACACATCCAAAGTGGCACGTGTCGCCATGCTAATGGTGCCTCATACGTGTATCAGCGTCGGATTTTGACCGGTTTATTTACCCCATTTTTTTTCTAGAGATATACAATCTATCTAATTCACCTAAATCATATTGCAGTATCGGTAGATCTGATCTTAAATGAGATTATTGGATTTCGGGTTATCGGACTCGCGAATATTCTAGCGGTTTGGATCCGATCATGAACCGAAACACGAGAATTTGATCGAACCGTTCCAACAAGATTAGTCGCATTTCATCAAACAGGCAACACGAAGAGCTACGAGTTCATAAAAGCTCCACCGTTCATCTCACTCAACCGGATACCTGCCTGATCATCGGTGGAAACGATTTCCTGCCCTCAACATCTCCAATACTAATCCGGGTAGGGAAGGGGTAGAAGATCGAAGGTCGCTAAACATTTCTGTAAACAAACAAATGATTTAGGCGCACCGCGTGAATCACGCGCGCGAGTCGCTTTCTGCTCCGGCTGGGTGTGTCAGTACGCTCCCCATCCCCTCTCTCTCTCAGTTAGTGGGTCCCACTTGGAAGTTATTGTTGCATAATTGTGGGTAAGCGATCCTTCACAAGCGACCACTGCGTCTTCCTATTACTCGTTGAAAGGTCATATACTATCAGCTTCGTGATATCAATTAGCTCGATATAAAAGCCTCGGTCCCTGATTCAATGCGAGTCGTGTGACCTTTGGAAGCATCGGTCGCAGTTGTCGGGGTGTGGAAAACGTTGCACCGCATCTGTAGAAGCATAACGCTCGAATACCTAATTATTCGATAGATTATGACCGTGGACATGACAAATTATGCATTGCCCAAATCATGGCCCATTTATTCATGGCGTTGTTCATATTTTTGAATCCTTGACACGATGCACTTCATTTTATCGTTCATTTTTTTGCATCGGATGATATATTATAGTTGAGAAAATGAGAAATTTCAATTAGTACTAGTGAGTGATCAAATCATCGAAATTAATTTTCCAATATATATACACACAATTAATCTCATCAGTTCGATTTTATTTAATTAATTAAAACCTCAAAGGACAAAAATATCCTCTAAACTTACTATAATTACAATTCGAATTAATACTAACTGCAGTTATATATATATATATATATACGCACACTACCACAAAGGCCTTATTACCATCACAAGAAAACCATAGTCCTCTCTAATGGCTGCGGGTTCGCTTCCTTCACTGGTCATCGTTCTGCTACTGTCAACTGTTGTTCTTAGCCACGTCCAGTCGTGCAGCCACAGCGGGCATTTGACCGGCACCAGAAGCAAATGCAACGAAGAGAAAGGCGCGGAGTGCTGCAAGGCCGGCAAGAAGTACCGCCAGTATCGCTGCTCGCCGCCGGTCACCGCAGCCACGAAGGCACACATGACCATCTACGACTTCTCCGAAGGCGGCGACAGCGCCGCTCCTTCGAAGTGCGACGGTGAGTACCATTCCGACCACGAGATGGTCGTCGCGCTGTCCACCGGCTGGTACGAAGACGGCAGCAGGTGTGGCAAGAGCGTCAGGATCGACGCCAATGGCAGATCTGTGCTGGCCAAAGTTGTCGGCGAGTGCGACTCGGTGAACGGCTGCGACGAAGAGCACGACTTCCAGCCTCCCTGCAGGAACAACATCGTCGATGCGTCTCGAGCAGTGTGGAAGGCGTTGGGCTTCTACAAGTCACACGATGGTGACTACGACGTTACTTGGTCAGATGCATGATCCCGGAGAGCTTCGAGCTCTGCTATATATATCTATCTATCTCAATAACATCTCGATCCATGGGCAACGCCCAGCACCCTGCAGTCCATGTAGCTCGAGAAAGCCGTCCCCGGTAACTGCTAGCCTAAATAGATGGAATACTGCGTTACTCCATGCACCGACTTCAGCATTGTATCCTCGAAGATGCCGAGTCATAAAAGATGAGGCCAACTCCCCTAAATTGCTGCTCGATCATAATATATATCCATCTAATATCGGTACTGTCCAAGAGTGCCTTCTTTTCACTACGGTTTGCAAGAACTTTTCATTGGAAATACTCAACATGATATTTAGAGAAGTGAACATCTAGGAAGAGGAAGAAAAGATATACCAGGATTAGAGAAGAGAAGATACACTAATAGAATGGTAAGATGATAGAGAACTCGTGTCTTCTAGCAACAGTAGATTAGTTGACTGCTAATGAGTACGGCAGTAATAGATGGCTCTTCGAGAAGCCATCGACCGGGCTGGAGTCTGTGCTTCATCGCGAGTGCATAACGTCATCATCTAAGCAAAGTAATCACTGATTCAATGTGGCAGTGGTTCGATGGGTGCTGTGGTTCTCTGGTGAGCCTATTTGTAGTTGATCTCCACTTCGTGGAAGACAATTGTAAGGAGAAAAGCATGTGATTCTCATTAAGTGGGTGATTCATTAGAATAATAGCGATAGATGTGATTCTCTCTGATCCGCATTGCTCGCGAATATTTGATAGTTGAAAGTTCATAAAGAATGTGATGGACATTGGTGATGAGGTTACCGTCCTCCAAAGCCTAAATAATTGAATGACACTCGCAAGCATATGATAGATGGTGACCCTCCATGATTACTACACTTGTAAGGTCACTAAAGATGGTTGATATGATGCATCAACCTCTTAAAAAGGTGTTTTCGAAGTAGAAAAGCATTAATAATTAGATGATTTCTTGTCAATAGGGAGCTCATAGAACTCCCTATCCTACTAAAATACTAGACACAAGGGGCCAATTTGCTTCCATCCTGATAGTGGTAATGTACACACACATCTGTGTTTGAAAACTAACAAACATAACTACAAGTTTGAAGCATTTACCTAAGCTAATTAGATGTTAAGTATCATTTGTTTCTGACATGATAAACATATTAGCAAGCCATAAGAAAATGTTACAAAAAATAAAAAGTTAGTATATTTGCTCTTTCTTGAAAGAAAAAAAAAATCTGTTTCTATAGCAGCATATGACTCACTGTTAACATCTGTATGGATGGGTTGCCTTCCCACTCTCTCTTCTCAGCACTGAAAGCTTTGTCCATGTAAACTGTATGTATGATTAGAACTTTGTGATGCACTATAAATCAAAGCATGCGATATTGGAGGACCCTGGAATCTGTTGAGCCAAACCTCCATCTTTGGGAGAAATGATTAGACTGACTCAGTGCTTTTGGTTCCTTCTAATCTAAATATTATTTGCAGTATGCTTCTATTTCTATGTCGACTGAAATCGATGGTTATAAAATAGGTCGGATTTCAAAGTAGTTTTGCAAAATCCTGTTGCTGCCAAGCAATGAGCTCAGTGCTTTTGGTTCCTTCTAATCTAAATATTATTTGCAGTATGCTTCTATTTCTATGTCGACTGAAATCGATGGTTATAAAATAGGTCGGATTTCAAAGTAGTTTTGCAAAATCCTGTTGCTGCCAAGCAATGAGATCTGTCGATGATTTGTCATTGCTCCAATGACGAGGTAAGGTTTATCCTCAACAATCAATACTGTTGAGCTTTGAATTGTTACCAATTCAGTGACGTCAAATTTGTGTCAAATCGATTTGACATAAAATTTGGGGATTTTTTTTTCTTTTTGCAGATAAAGAGTAGCTATATCTATGATGGTAATATTGTCATTCTATGTTCAACTACCAAACAAAATCTGATGTGCCGGCATGTTAAACGCGAGGCAAACAACTCATCAAACATCGCGTGCTTGTTGCAACGCGATGGCCTCGTCGATGAAGACACTGTGTGTGGGGAGAGCCAATCAGGTGTCTCCAACACATCCAAAGTGGCACGTGTCGCCATGCTAATGGTGCCTCATACGTGTATCAGCGTCGGATTTTGACCGGTTTATTTACCCCATTTTTTTTCTAGAGATATACAATCTATCTAATTCACCTAAATCATATTGCAGTATCGGTAGATCTGATCTTAAATGAGATTATTGGATTTCGGGTTATCGGACTCGCGAATATTCTAGCGGTTTGGATCCGATCATGAACCGAAACACGAGAATTTGATCGAACCGTTCCAACAAGATTAGTCGCATTTCATCAAACAGGCAACACGAAGAGCTACGAGTTCATAAAAGCTCCACCGTTCATCTCACTCAACCGGATACCTGCCTGATCATCGGTGGAAACGATTTCCTGCCCTCAACATCTCCAATACTAATCCGGGTAGGGAAGGGGTAGAAGATCGAAGGTCGCTAAACATTTCTGTAAACAAACAAATGATTTAGGCGCACCGCGTGAATCACGCGCGCGAGTCGCTTTCTGCTCCGGCTGGGTGTGTCAGTACGCTCCCCATCCCCTCTCTCTCTCAGTTAGTGGGTCCCACTTGGAAGTTATTGTTGCATAATTGTGGGTAAGCGATCCTTCACAAGCGACCACTGCGTCTTCCTATTACTCGTTGAAAGGTCATATACTATCAGCTTCGTGATATCAATTAGCTCGATATAAAAGCCTCGGTCCCTGATTCAATGCGAGTCGTGTGACCTTTGGAAGCATCGGTCGCAGTTGTCGGGGTGTGGAAAACGTTGCACCGCATCTGTAGAAGCATAACGCTCGAATACCTAATTATTCGATAGATTATGACCGTGGACATGACAAATTATGCATTGCCCAAATCATGGCCCATTTATTCATGGCGTTGTTCATATTTTTGAATCCTTGACACGATGCACTTCATTTTATCGTTCATTTTTTTGCATCGGATGATATATTATAGTTGAGAAAATGAGAAATTTCAATTAGTACTAGTGAGTGATCAAATCATCGAAATTAATTTTCCAATATATATACACACAATTAATCTCATCAGTTCGATTTTATTTAATTAATTAAAACCTCAAAGGACAAAAATATCCTCTAAACTTACTATAATTACAATTCGAATTAATACTAACTGCAGTTATATATATATATATATATACGCACACTACCACAAAGGCCTTATTACCATCACAAGAAAACCATAGTCCTCTCTAATGGCTGCGGGTTCGCTTCCTTCACTGGTCATCGTTCTGCTACTGTCAACTGTTGTTCTTAGCCACGTCCAGTCGTGCAGCCACAGCGGGCATTTGACCGGCACCAGAAGCAAATGCAACGAAGAGAAAGGCGCGGAGTGCTGCAAGGCCGGCAAGAAGTACCGCCAGTATCGCTGCTCGCCGCCGGTCACCGCAGCCACGAAGGCACACATGACCATCTACGACTTCTCCGAAGGCGGCGACAGCGCCGCTCCTTCGAAGTGCGACGGTGAGTACCATTCCGACCACGAGATGGTCGTCGCGCTGTCCACCGGCTGGTACGAAGACGGCAGCAGGTGTGGCAAGAGCGTCAGGATCGACGCCAATGGCAGATCTGTGCTGGCCAAAGTTGTCGGCGAGTGCGACTCGGTGAACGGCTTATATATATATATATATATATATATCCACATAAGCTATATCAGTATTAGTAAGTTTTAAGTCGGTGTGTTATGGTGGCTGGGGATAGTGTGTGGGCGAGTCCTTTCAAGATAGAGGTAGCAGCGAAGGGCAACACGTTGCTTCTCTCTTCGGCTGCTCCCTCGAGACTTCTCCAGCTTCCCTAACCCCAATCCCTGACTCTACCGAACCCTTATTCCGGCCCGAGGGAGATCCATTCCCAGTGCTCGCCTTGTTGCATGCCGGCTCGGCCTTCCTTGGATCGCTTTGCCGTCGCGGATTGTGTGGGTTTCATAGAGCTTTTGTGTGGGTTTCACAGAGCTTCTTGGTCTTTTCGTAGTTTTTGAAGCATCAGCTCAGAAGATAATTGTCTTCCCTCGTTTTGAATTCCTGCAGTGATCGAGTTTTCGTGCTAACAGATCGAATCTTGATATGTTGGGTTTTCTTAATCGCTAAGTCTTCCCCTTTTTTCTATTTAAAGATCTTTGTGAGAAGATTAAGGCTTCTATTCCTCTTCTGGCGATTGCTTTTGGGTTCTTTTCGTGACGATCGGTTAATCGAGTATAAATTAGGAGGTAGGCTGCTTAGATTTGTGAAAGAATGGGGGCGAAGATGCTGTGGATTTCGGTGTGGGTTCTGTTTCTTCTCTGGGGCTCTTGCTGGGGACGGTTCGTGGTTGAGAAGAACAGCTTAAAGGTGACCTCGCCGGACTCTCTGAAAGGCATCTACGAGTGCGCCATCGGAAACTTTGGCGTTCCTCAGTACGGCGGGACGATGGTGGGGATCGTGGCGTACCCCAAGGACAACCAGAAGGCTTGCAAGAGCTTCCGGGATTTCGACATCTCTTATAAGTCCAAACCTGGAGGGTTCCCCACCTTTCTTCTCGTCGACAGAGGAGGTGAGGCTTTGATCTTATGTAAACTAAGAAGAAAGTTGTGTTTGATCTGTTACTAAATTGTTTCTTCGCTTATTTTTTGTTGTTCGACTGTTTGAAGTAATGATTACGGTATTTTAGCTGGATGGTTATCTTGTGTTGGAGGTTATCTTATTCTTTTCTTCTTGTCTCCATCACTGCTAGTGATTCATTGATGATACCCATTGGTTTCGTTATTAGGTCTGCTTACTTCATGGATGTCAATAACTAATAAATCATGACTTAGTACAATTTAGGGTGTGGTAGTTTACACACGTCCTACTAGTATATGTCATGCTGATTTCTACAGGCAGCACTGTGTTCTTTGGACTTGGGTTATACTGCTTGAACGATCTTTGATCTCATGGTTAGTACATGCAGATAATTTCATTTCTGAGGTTGCAAATGAGTGGAATCCATGCACTGAGATGATTATAATACTTCGTTTAATTAGCTTGAGGGCAGACCAAGGTGCAATACCAACATCACTTTCTTCAGATTACTTGGTGGGTATTGATGCAAGGTTACCGTTGCTTCATTGAGACTTGTGTTAGAAAAACAACCTCCAATTCTCATCTGGGGTAAGCTTATGTACATCTGTTCTTGCGGAACCAGAACCCTCCAGCCCAAAAACAACTCACCACCACCCAATAAGGGGAACCTATGTCTTTACTTATCAATGTGTTTGGTTGTCACTCTGATGGTTATCATTGTGTATAATGGCTAAACTTTCTTTTATTTTTCTAAAGCAAAAATTAAATCAATTTTTGTTCATGATTCTAGAACAGCATATGATATTTGCCAGTTTGATGAATAAGGCCTTCAGTTGATTACATGTGTAGGCCTCAGTATGTTAGAATGTTATAGGTTTCGCTTCTTCTACAAGCAATTCTATTTTGTTTTAAGTCTTCAACCAGACAATATTTCTGTTTTTTATTGAAATCGTTTGCCCTTGATTTGTGGTAAATATATTTACTGCCCCATGATTTGGTACATCTTCTGGAAATTTTCAATTTATTTATGCTGATATCAATTATTGATGTTTGGAATTTTAGATCTATCACATCGTGCCCTGAGCTTACTTATGCTGAATTGCTTTATCATGGTGAGCAGAATGCTACTTTACAGCAAAAGCATGGAATGCACAGAATGCAGGAGCTGCTGCAATCCTTGTTGCTGATAACAAGGTAGAACCTTTAATAACGATGGACACACCTGAAGAAGAGGACACCAAGGCAGATTATCTTCAGGACATCACAATTCCTTCAGCACTTATCAGCAAGAGCTTTGGAGACAGCTTAAAAAAAGCAATTGAGAATGGTGACATGGTTAGTGTCAACTTAGATTGGAGGGAATCTTTGCCCCATCCTGATGACCGCGTGGAATATGAATTTTGGACAAATAGTAATGATGAATGTGGCCCCAAGTGTGACAGCCAAGTACAGTTTGTTAAGAACTTCAAAGGAGCAGCACAGATATTGGAGAAAAAAGGTTATACCCAGTTCACCCCACATTACATAACATGGTATTGCCCTGAAGCCTTTCTTTTGAGCAAGCAGTGCAAATCCCAGTGCATCAACCATGGAAGATACTGTGCACCTGATCCTGAACAGGACTTCAGCAAAGGTTATGATGGGAAAGATGTTGTGATCCAAAACTTGCGTCAAGTCTGCTTGTTTCAGGTTGCTAACGAAAGTGGGAAGCCATGGCTGTGGTGGGATTATGTAACTGACTTTGCAATCCGTTGTCCTATGAAGGAAAAGAAGTACACAAAACAATGTGCTGAAGAAGTAATCAGATCACTGGGTAAGCTCACCATATCATTTATTGTTTCTGCCATTCAATGAGACTTATTATCGATCAATTAAACCAGGAAATTATGGTTGATTGGTTTCTTTTAAGTATATGTGATATTTTTTTGACAGGCATTGATCTGAAGAAAATAAACAAATGTATGGGAGATCCTGATGCAGATGAAGAGAATCCAGTGCTTAAAGCAGAACAAGATGCACAGGTTAAGACTAGCTTTTATTGTGTCATTACATTATGCATTGCATTTTGACCTTTGTATGCTCGAGATTTTTGTTCTGAATCTGATCTCTCTTCTTAGATTGGAAAGGACTCCCGGGGTGATGTTACTATTTTACCAACTCTTGTTATTAATAATAGGCAATATAGAGGTGAGCTTTTTAAGCAATCATGTGGTGCGTCATGTTGTTTCCTGATATCCCGTTAAGATTTCTGTCCCTACTTTCTTATATTAGGGAAGCTGGACAAAACTGCAGTGCTTAAAGCAATATGCGCTGGGTTTCAAGAAACAACTGAGCCAGCTGTTTGTTTGAGTGAAGGTATTATGTTTTCTTTTCATTTTCTATTTTTTATGCCAATCTACAAGTTTCTGGTATTGTCGTTCTGCAAATGGATTTTTGATTTAAGATAAAGTGGTGTATCTTCTTCTTAATCATTTAACTATGTAGACATACAAACAAATGAATGTCTGGAGAACAATGGCGGATGTTGGCAGGATAAGGCTTCTAATATCACTGCATGCAAGGTACTCATTTTGGCACCATGAGATCAATATCCACAGCAAGTAGATGGTTAGTTTCATATTTTGCTTATGATGTTCTGTTACCTTCATTCAGGATACTTTCCGTGGAAGACTATGTGAATGCCCTGTTGTGAAAGGTGTGAAGCTTGTTGGTGATGGATACACACGTTGTGAAGGTACACTATAACATTTCAGTGCTAGATGTAGTTGCTGTTCTCTATTAAAGTTGGTGGATGCTTACCGTACAAAAGAGGTGGTAAAAAATTGATAGGGGCATTACCCATCTGATCCTGGAGCACCAGAGAACTTATTGTCAAAGAGAAACTCTAGATCTGCAAATATGCCTTCATAATTATAAAGTTTGCAGGGTCTTTCTTTTCGTAAACGTTTAACAAATTTTCCATTGATCATTATCCAAAGATACTATATAGGTTTAATTTAGATAAACAAAATGATCCATTTCTGTTGTATTTCTTGGAAGGCTTGAGCAATGAACCCATGCTGACCTAAGGAAAGGAACACGGGAATCAAGGACAATTAGGGGTTATAACAGGTTTACTACTGTCTTACTGAGAAACAAAGGAAGAATATTGCTGTTGTTGATGACTGATAGATATTGCTGTACCTTATCCATCAGCCAAGTACAATTCACTGCATCATGACATCATGGGCAATTGCAGAATATCATCAACTAAAGTTTGGAAGATATATTCTTGAGATGATTCATTTGACTGCTAATCTTCCTAATTAATGATTTTAGTTGTTTGTAAGCTGAGAAAATTCTTTCATAAATTCTTGCTAGTAAGGTTGTTGCTTTTTCCCATCTTTCTATAACTCATTATTTTAGCAACTAATTAATTTGTTAATCATATTAATTCTGACTAGGAAGGTAATATACATAACTTTACTAGTGTAACTACATGTAGACATAACTTTTCCTGCTACAGCTTCAGGATATGGGCGATGTGAAATCAATAACGGAGGGTGTTGGAAGAAAACTCATGAGGGGAAAACATACTCTGCCTGTGTGGTAGGTTGACTTGATCAAGTCCATTTTAGTTTGACCTTTTACCAGCATCTGATTAGTAAGATACACAACATGCAGGAGGACGGATGCAAATGCCCGCCTGGCTTTAAGGGTGATGGAATTAACAAGTGTGAAGGTATTTTCTTCATGATCCTTGGTTTTTGGTTTCAGATCATTATCGAAGGCAATGTTCATTAATCTGATTATTTGAGCTTTAGGGCTCCACATCATGACAATTTAGCTGCCACTAGTGTAATTCAATCATGTCTGAAATATTGGTCCTTCCTTTTCGACTCATTTATTTATAATTCCTCACCCTTTTCTAAATATATTCTTACGGTGCTATCAGTGGAATCAGTCATATTTGGAGTTCTTGTCCTTCTGTTTCATCTCATTTAGACAAAATGTATTTCCATTGTCTGATATCATTTTTATGGAGCTCAGAAGATGCAACAATGTACTTATTTAGTTCTCTGGTCTGTAATGCATTTCTAATTATGTTCTGTTTCAGATGTTGATGAATGCAAGGAAAAGACAGCATGTCAGTGTTCTGGCTGCAAATGCAAGAACACTTGGGGTAGTTACGAGTGCAGCTGCGGCGGTGATTTATTATACATGAAGGAACATGACACATGCATAAGTACGTATATCCAATCCACTATCTGTGTTCCAGCTATTGTTCATGATAAAAGCTTAATCTTAACGGCAAAAGAAGGATTCTAAATACAGGTTGATGTTAGGGACTAGAAATGCTTATATCATTTGTCTTTAGCAGTCAATCTTTAGCTTTCAGTGTAACAACAGGAGAATTGGAAAGGCACCTGTTATTGGTTACAATGAATCACAATAAAAATGAAGAAATGCATCTGCTACTTCAGCCCTTAAAAATTTGCTTGATGGTTTTCTTTCAGAAAGGTATTTTCTTTCAGAATGTTTAATATTGCATTTCCAAATATCCAGGCAAAAAGGCTTCTACAGAGGTTGGCTGGAGCTTCTTGTGGGTTATCCTCTTTGGCCTAGTTGTAGCTGGAATCGGAGGTTATGCTGTATACAAGTACAGAATCCGGGTAATGCTGGTCTCTTGTTAGCTTATCTTCCAAAATATCTTTGTTTTATCGATCATATTTTGACACCACACATTATAGTGATCCAGACATTGTGAAATTGTGAACCCTGCCTCGATCAACCTTTTGTTTTCCCTGTAAATTTTTAACCTCCTTAATACATAGTCTCACCTCAGCCAACTGGAATCTCTGATGATATCATGATTCATGATGATGCAGCACTCTATCGGTATGCAATCCATAGTATTGTTTCGGCATCTTATTATAATTGTATCTTTTTCCCCAGAGTTACATGGACTCGGAGATCCGTGCTATCATGGCCCAGTACATGCCACTTGACAATCAGGAAGGACAGATTCATGTCCATCATGGTGACATCTGAGTTGGTAGCGCTGCATATCTCTTTTCATCTGATCGCTCCTGCCAAATGCGGCTTTATCTTTTTTGCAAATCTGAATTGCCGCTACATCCTTTTTGTAAATCTGAAGCTTATTAAGGCGCCATTGGATTTGTAGATGATATAAACAATATGGTTGTATGCTCCAGATGCTAGTGATGAATAATGTGAGTCTCTAGTTAAATTTCTTAGGCCAAACCAGCATCAATCTCAGGAATACTATATTTTGTGACGATAACTAATATGCATGTATGCTACACATCCAAGTGATGAATAATGTTGATCTCTTGTTGGATTATGTAGTCGAAACTAGCCTAAATTTTATGGAGCATGTATTAGTTGTGTTGATAATCTATGAAATCATGTATGCAAGAGATCAGAGTGATGAATAATGTGAATCCCAGATTTTTAGAACATGCTAGCATCAATATCGAGAAGTATTAATTGCGTTTTGATTATTTGAGTTGTAAAGGTGTTTTTTTAGGCTATAAGAAGTAATTGATGGGTATTGGTCAAATCATCCTATAATCCAATTAAATATTTAGGTATTTGAATCCAGAGTTGGATCGATTTGGGTACTCTCGCGTTTGTATCTATCTCTAAGTTTGATTAAAGCGTCTTTGGATCCTATTTAAGAGGATTGGATAAATGTGGATACCAAAAAAAAGCGATATGATGTCAGTCATTGGATACCGTATACAGTACACGAATAATATACCATCGTTTTGTGAGTGGTTACGCTCTCCTATTGCTTAATTACTTGGATATTTGAATTGAACAGATTTTTCTATTAGAAGTCATCTTGAAACAACAAAAGGGCTTCAAGATTTGATTCGAAGTGCACCGAACACACCTTGATGCCAAAGAAAAATCGTATCATTAATAGATATTCTATTTGCTCAATGTAACTTTGAGCACGACAATAGAATATCAGACTCTTATCGATTAATTGCTCACGCTTTAAGTCTTTGGTCCATTGATGTATTTGATGGATGAATTTTATCAATTAATATAATAAAAATATTATATACTTACATAATATATGGGGATTAATTATATATTACTATGTAGTTAACTACCTTTAGTATTCCGATCGTTATACTTAAAAAAATTATATAGCGTCCTTATAGTTACGGAAATAAAATATGTAGATTCATTTACTCTAACGTCATCGATTTTACCAACGAAAACATAAAAATAAATGGTAAAAAGATTATTTTAGTGTTCCAGTTGATGGTAGTGAACGACAGCATCGTTAGAGGTCGCGGGTGGCTATTGTGGATAAGAAGAGCGACGGTAAAAGGTGAGGGTCACTCTACATCTACATCGATGCTAACGCAGTGATCAAACGACCCTTTCGTCGCTTTACATCTATGTTGGCACCAACATAGATGCAGAGCAATGTTGCTCAACAATTGCATCAATGTTGATGCAAATGTAAAATGGTATTGCTCGGCATTTGTGTCGATAGTCCTTTCATCGCTCAATTATTGCGTCGACACCAATGCAATTGCCAAGCGACATCGCTCTGCATTTGTATTGGCATCGACGCAGTTGCCGAGTAATGAAAGGCCTGCTCGACAACTTTGTCAGCGTTGACGTAATTATTGAGCAGCGAAAGGATCGCTCAGTAACTGCATCGACACAGATGTAGAATTGCACTCACCTCTCGTCGTTGCTCTCCTCATATGTAACAGTCACCCATAGCCTGTAGTGGCACCATCATCTATTATCACCAATTAAAATATTAAAATTATTTTTTTATTTTTTATTTTTTTATTTTCGTTAGTAAAATTAATAATATTATGGTAAATAGATTTAGATGTTTTATTTTTATAATTATAATTATAAATATGTCAATATAATTTTTAAAATATAAAAACCAAGGTAATAAGATAATTAATCATAGAAAGCAATATGTTATTAATCCAATATACATTCTCCGACGTCAGTCGCTGTGTGAGTTACCTTAAGCAACTTGATCAAGGTCAGAAGAAGCAAATCGACCTGATCGTAATACTGTAGAGCCGAACTGAAAGAATGGCTGTCGACGTGGAGTTGAAGCACCCAGGTGGCCCTCCTGACCTCCCAAAGTGATACCTCGTTACTGTCAAAGTACACACATGAGAGAAAAGATTAATATCGGATTTTTTGATTTGAAGTGGAGCGTTGGATGGTCTCCAAAAGGTTAGGACAGACAAAATGACATACTATTTATCATTCAACGAGGCTCTCTAATCGCTTGTGATTGATCAGAGCAATTGTCGATGTGGTTAATCTGATGGTCTATTTGGATCAACGATTGATGACGCGACCTATCCCAACGATCATCAACGTGTCCGATCGACCTCAACAATCACCAATGTCAGATCGACCATATCAGCGACCACAGGGATCGGTATTCTATATCAGATCTTTGTTTCGACGATCACCGACGGTGTAATGACCACTGACACGGTTTGATTTGGATCAGCGGTTATTGACGTGACTGACTGATCCTCATGATCATCAACGTGGCCGATCGTGTGGCCATTATGACTCAAAGGATGCCGGCACAGCCGTTCTGTCAGATCAGCCATATCAGTGACCAGCTGTTCGTCGTTTCAACGATCACCAACATCGTCGATCTACCTATCGCCACATCTGCATAACCATTGCTGATGTGGCTCATACGACACAATGATTTTTTTTTTATCATTTCGGGATACATTGAATACATGATTACTAATACATAAATTATATATAATCTCACCTTAATAATATTTAAATTTTTAATCTTTTTTTCATGAGTTTTATTTTAATTTCTTTTCTCTCCTCCCATTCCCTCCTCCGGTTGTGCCTTTTTCTCTTAGCATATCCTGCTGTGTGCGTCATGCCATGCAATACCCGAACCTATGCATAGAGAAGCAACGTCAGATAGAAAAAAGAGACCATCTCAGTAGCCAGCAACATAGGCGTTAAAACATCTACTCCAATGACAATAGCGCCTACTGACAATAATTAATCCAATTTTAGACATACAAGGGAATTTTTATAAGACTAAGATGTATGCATGTTTATTTACTTGTCTGCTTGAAAGGAGAAGAGGGAAACACAAATTGCATTCTTTAAAAGCCACAAATTGGAGACCTTCAGGCACAGCAAATTTTAGAGCCATCATACCATAACCCAACTACTTTACCTGATATCAGAAGAAATTGGTAGATATTTGCCAGCACATATATGGCGGGAGGAAGGTGGAGTGATGATGCAAGTAGTAAGGAGCAGTCACTTGCTATCATAGTCAACTATGATAGGACCATAACCCATCCTGTATGTGATAAGATCTTATATCAATTCTAGAAAGCAATGGACAAATATTAACTTGTTAGAAAGGATAGAACATCCTAATACAAAATGATTAAATGAGTGGTAGAAGTTCCAGAGGCAGGTAGCTAACCTCCATCATGGATGCTAATTTTCTGATCTCTGTTCCACACTTGGGCGAGCCTTGTGACCATCGATTACCATTCTATAAATGTAGAAACCTGCCATTGAACCACTATATACCAAAAGAGGTGGTAAAAAATTGATAGGGGCATTACCCATCTGATCCTGGAGCACCAGAGAACTTATTGTCAAAGAGAAACTCTAGATCTGCAAATATGCCTTCATAATTATAAAGTTTGCAGGGTCTTTCTTTTCGTAAACGTTTAACAAATTTTCCATTGATCATTATCCAAAGATACTATATAGGTTTAATTTAGATAAACAAAATGATCCATTTCTGTTGTATTTCTTGGAAGGCTTGAGCAATGAACCCATGCTGACCTAAGGAAAGGAACACGGGAATCAAGGACAATTAGGGGTTATAACAGGTTTACTACTGTCTTACTGAGAAACAAAGGAAGAATATTGCTGTTGTTGATGACTGATAGATATTGCTGTACCTTATCCATCAGCCAAGTACAATTCACTGCATCATGACATCATGGGCAATTGCAGAATATCATCAACTAAAGTTTGGAAGATATATTCTTGAGATGATTCATTTGACTGCTAATCTTCCTAATTAATGATTTTAGTTGTTTGTAAGCTGAGAAAATTCTTTCATAAATTCTTGCTAGTAAGGTTGTTGCTTTTTCCCATCTTTCTATAACTCATTATTTTAGCAACTAATTAATTTGTTAATCATATTAATTCTGACTAGGAAGGTAATATACATAACTTTACTAGTGTAACTACATGTAGACATAACTTTTCCTGCTACAGCTTCAGGATATGGGCGATGTGAAATCAATAACGGAGGGTGTTGGAAGAAAACTCATGAGGGGAAAACATACTCTGCCTGTGTGGTAGGTTGACTTGATCAAGTCCATTTTAGTTTGACCTTTTACCAGCATCTGATTAGTAAGATACACAACATGCAGGAGGACGGATGCAAATGCCCGCCTGGCTTTAAGGGTGATGGAATTAACAAGTGTGAAGGTATTTTCTTCATGATCCTTGGTTTTTGGTTTCAGATCATTATCGAAGGCAATGTTCATTAATCTGATTATTTGAGCTTTAGGGCTCCACATCATGACAATTTAGCTGCCACTAGTGTAATTCAATCATGTCTGAAATATTGGTCCTTCCTTTTCGACTCATTTATTTATAATTCCTCACCCTTTTCTAAATATATTCTTACGGTGCTATCAGTGGAATCAGTCATATTTGGAGTTCTTGTCCTTCTGTTTCATCTCATTTAGACAAAATGTATTTCCATTGTCTGATATCATTTTTATGGAGCTCAGAAGATGCAACAATGTACTTATTTAGTTCTCTGGTCTGTAATGCATTTCTAATTATGTTCTGTTTCAGATGTTGATGAATGCAAGGAAAAGACAGCATGTCAGTGTTCTGGCTGCAAATGCAAGAACACTTGGGGTAGTTACGAGTGCAGCTGCGGCGGTGATTTATTATACATGAAGGAACATGACACATGCATAAGTACGTATATCCAATCCACTATCTGTGTTCCAGCTATTGTTCATGATAAAAGCTTAATCTTAACGGCAAAAGAAGGATTCTAAATACAGGTTGATGTTAGGGACTAGAAATGCTTATATCATTTGTCTTTAGCAGTCAATCTTTAGCTTTCAGTGTAACAACAGGAGAATTGGAAAGGCACCTGTTATTGGTTACAATGAATCACAATAAAAATGAAGAAATGCATCTGCTACTTCAGCCCTTAAAAATTTGCTTGATGGTTTTCTTTCAGAAAGGTATTTTCTTTCAGAATGTTTAATATTGCATTTCCAAATATCCAGGCAAAAAGGCTTCTACAGAGGTTGGCTGGAGCTTCTTGTGGGTTATCCTCTTTGGCCTAGTTGTAGCTGGAATCGGAGGTTATGCTGTATACAAGTACAGAATCCGGGTAATGCTGGTCTCTTGTTAGCTTATCTTCCAAAATATCTTTGTTTTATCGATCATATTTTGACACCACACATTATAGTGATCCAGACATTGTGAAATTGTGAACCCTGCCTCGATCAACCTTTTGTTTTCCCTGTAAATTTTTAACCTCCTTAATACATAGTCTCACCTCAGCCAACTGGAATCTCTGATGATATCATGATTCATGATGATGCAGCACTCTATCGGTATGCAATCCATAGTATTGTTTCGGCATCTTATTATAATTGTATCTTTTTCCCCAGAGTTACATGGACTCGGAGATCCGTGCTATCATGGCCCAGTACATGCCACTTGACAATCAGGAAGGACAGATTCATGTCCATCATGGTGACATCTGAGTTGGTAGCGCTGCATATCTCTTTTCATCTGATCGCTCCTGCCAAATGCGGCTTTATCTTTTTTGCAAATCTGAATTGCCGCTACATCCTTTTTGTAAATCTGAAGCTTATTAAGGCGCCATTGGATTTGTAGATGATATAAACAATATGGTTGTATGCTCCAGATGCTAGTGATGAATAATGTGAGTCTCTAGTTAAATTTCTTAGGCCAAACCAGCATCAATCTCAGGAATACTATATTTTGTGACGATAACTAATATGCATGTATGCTACACATCCAAGTGATGAATAATGTTGATCTCTTGTTGGATTATGTAGTCGAAACTAGCCTAAATTTTATGGAGCATGTATTAGTTGTGTTGATAATCTATGAAATCATGTATGCAAGAGATCAGAGTGATGAATAATGTGAATCCCAGATTTTTAGAACATGCTAGCATCAATATCGAGAAGTATTAATTGCGTTTTGATTATTTGAGTTGTAAAGGTGTTTTTTTAGGCTATAAGAAGTAATTGATGGGTATTGGTCAAATCATCCTATAATCCAATTAAATATTTAGGTATTTGAATCCAGAGTTGGATCGATTTGGGTACTCTCGCGTTTGTATCTATCTCTAAGTTTGATTAAAGCGTCTTTGGATCCTATTTAAGAGGATTGGATAAATGTGGATACCAAAAAAAAGCGATATGATGTCAGTCATTGGATACCGTATACAGTACACGAATAATATACCATCGTTTTGTGAGTGGTTACGCTCTCCTATTGCTTAATTACTTGGATATTTGAATTGAACAGATTTTTCTATTAGAAGTCATCTTGAAACAACAAAAGGGCTTCAAGATTTGATTCGAAGTGCACCGAACACACCTTGATGCCAAAGAAAAATCGTATCATTAATAGATATTCTATTTGCTCAATGTAACTTTGAGCACGACAATAGAATATCAGACTCTTATCGATTAATTGCTCACGCTTTAAGTCTTTGGTCCATTGATGTATTTGATGGATGAATTTTATCAATTAATATAATAAAAATATTATATACTTACATAATATATGGGGATTAATTATATATTACTATGTAGTTAACTACCTTTAGTATTCCGATCGTTATACTTAAAAAAATTATATAGCGTCCTTATAGTTACGGAAATAAAATATGTAGATTCATTTACTCTAACGTCATCGATTTTACCAACGAAAACATAAAAATAAATGGTAAAAAGATTATTTTAGTGTTCCAGTTGATGGTAGTGAACGACAGCATCGTTAGAGGTCGCGGGTGGCTATTGTGGATAAGAAGAGCGACGGTAAAAGGTGAGGGTCACTCTACATCTACATCGATGCTAACGCAGTGATCAAACGACCCTTTCGTCGCTTTACATCTATGTTGGCACCAACATAGATGCAGAGCAATGTTGCTCAACAATTGCATCAATGTTGATGCAAATGTAAAATGGTATTGCTCGGCATTTGTGTCGATAGTCCTTTCATCGCTCAATTATTGCGTCGACACCAATGCAATTGCCAAGCGACATCGCTCTGCATTTGTATTGGCATCGACGCAGTTGCCGAGTAATGAAAGGCCTGCTCGACAACTTTGTCAGCGTTGACGTAATTATTGAGCAGCGAAAGGATCGCTCAGTAACTGCATCGACACAGATGTAGAATTGCACTCACCTCTCGTCGTTGCTCTCCTCATATGTAACAGTCACCCATAGCCTGTAGTGGCACCATCATCTATTATCACCAATTAAAATATTAAAATTATTTTTTTATTTTTTATTTTTTTATTTTCGTTAGTAAAATTAATAATATTATGGTAAATGGATTTAGTTGTTTTATTTTTATAATTATAATTATAAATATGTCAATATAATTTTTAAAATATAAAAACCAAGGTAATAAGATAATTAATCATAGAAAGCAATATGTTATTAATCCAATATACATTCTCCGACGTCAGTCGCTGTGTGAGTTACCTTAAGCAACTTGATCAAGGTCAGAAGAAGCAAATCGACCTGATCGTAATACTGTAGAGCCGAACTGAAAGAATGGCTGTCGACGTGGAGTTGAAGCACCCAGGTGGCCCTCCTGACCTCCCAAAGTGATACCTCGTTACTGTCAAAGTACACACATGAGAGAAAAGATTAATATCGGATTTTTTGATTTGAAGTGGAGCGTTGGATGGTCTCCAAAAGGTTAGGACAGACAAAATGACATACTATTTATCATTCGTTGAGGCTCTCTAATCGCTTGTGATTGATCAGCGACCACAGGGATCGGTATTCTATATCAGATCTTTGTTTCGACGATCACCGACGGTGTAATGACCACTGACACGGTTTGATTTGGATCAGCGGTTATTGACGTGACTGACTGATCCTCATGATCATCAACGTGGCCGATCGTGTGGCCATTATGACTCAAAGGATGCCGGCACAGCCGTTCTGTCAGATCAGCCATATCAGTGACCAGCTGTTCGTCGTTTCAACGATCACCAACATCGTCGATCTACCTATCGCCACATCTGCATAACCATTGCTGATGTGGCTCATACGACACAATGATTTTTTTTTTATCATTTCGGGATACATTGAATACATGATTACTAATACATAAATTATATATTATCTCACCTTAATAATATTTAAATTTTTAATCTTTTTTCATGAGTTTTATTTTAATTTCTTTTCTCTCCTCCCATTCCCTCCTCCGGTTGTGCCTTTTTCTCTTAGCATATCCTGCTGTGTGCGTCATGCCATGCAATACCCGAACCTATGCATACAGAAGCAACGTCAGATAGAAAAAAGAGACCATCTCAGTAGCCAGCAACATAGGAGTTAAAACATCTACTCCAATGACAATAGCGCCTACTGACAATAATTAATCCAATTTTAGACATACAAGGGAATTTTTATAAGACTAAGATGTATGCATGTTTATTTACTTGTCTGCTTGAAAGGAGAAGAGGGAAACACAAATTGCATTCTTTAAAAGCCACAAATTGGAGACCTTCAGGCACAGCAAATTTTAGAGCCATCATACCATAACCCAACTACTTTACCTGATATCAGAAGAAATTGGTAGATATTTGCCGGCACATATATGGCGGGAGGAAGGTGGAGTGATGATGCAAGTAGTAAGGAGCAGTCACTTGCTATCATAGTCAACTATGATAGGACCATAACCCATCCTGTATGTGATAAGATCTTATATCAAGTCTAGAAAGCAATGGACAAATATTAAGTTGTTAAAAAGGATAGAACATCCTAATACAAAAAGATTAAATGAGTGGTAGAAGTTCCAGAGGCAGGTAGCTGACCTCCATCATGGCTGCTAATTTTCTGATCTCTGTTCCACACTTGGGCGAGCCTTGTGACCATCGATTACCATTCTATAAATGTAGAAACCTGCCATTGAACCACTATATACCGAAACAGGATGGTTATTGCCTCAGGTAAGATAATAACCGACTTTGTAAGAATGTAAAAAGGAGGTTATCTAACAGCAGTGAGAAATATTTAATGTTGTCAGGAGTGATGACACAGAGAAATTTCTGCAAGTATCAAGAGGGTCGAAGATCAGTCCAGTCAACCATTTCGATATGATCTTGCCTCAAGCAGTATAGCAATAGAAAGCTCTAAAGAAAATGTCTCTCTAGAACAGGAAGGCAACAGGAATTTTTGTACTGGTGTATATTAGACTAAGTTTTGAAAACTCAATATTTAAATTTCATGCAAGTCCACAAATATATATGAAAGTCTCCAAAATCTTTATTCTTATTAATCCTCAGGTCAAGTCTGATGAAATATTCCGAGTAGATTTCACTAGAGGTGCTAGGCCACTATAGTCTATTATAGAATTTTTCTACCCTTCAAAATATTTTAATCACTTCAGGCAAGGCCCGTGCACCTCGCATAGGGTTCGGGTGACGTGCTTCACTGAAGCACAGCCTAAGCGTCAAGCGCCTCGAACGAGCGCCTGATTGAATCCAATGAGTCAAACCAGACTCGAGTCGAACCAGATTTTAGACTCTGGTTTGATTCGATAGACTTAGTTGGTTCAATCGAACTAAGTCCAATAGTAAACATCAAAATCCACCCCCCCCCCTCCTCCCCCGACTCGCTCGATAAACCCTAGGATCCGTCCTTGTGCCCTCTACAGCTGATGAAAAGGTCCAATCTTCCTTTTCTGCCATTGACTAAGCCCTTCGCTGACGGAAAGGTTCAAATCTTCCTCCTTCGCCACAACTTTTTTTTGTGCGCAGCTCCCTCTACCGCCTAATCTTTTGTGTGTATCTCCCTCTGCCGTCAAGGAATAGGACTACAGCTTTCTCCGTCACTGCTGCTGTCATCTGCAGCTTCCTCCACCATTGCTGCTGCCATCCGAAGGTTCCTCCGTCACCGTCGCCCTCTCTTTTCCCACCTTCCACCATCGTTGACTATTCTTCTTCGCCCCCCCATGCACCCCCCCTACTATGCACTATTATAATTACGATTAACAGTGGATTGTTAATCCTTAGAACTGATAATTAAAACTACTGTTATCATATTTTATATTATATATATTTTAATATAATTTAAAACTATATTATTTTTTATACTTTTAATATTCTAGAATGCCTCACTTCGCTCGAGTAGATGCCTCGAGTGTTTTGGGACCTTGGTACCTAGTACTTTTAAAAACACTGATCAAGAAGATGTAGATCATCATGAATCTTAATTTCTCACTATCTCCATGGTATTTTTGTCCTTATGATAAACCAACCAGAATTGACATCATCTTTACAGGTTATTGAACTTCCAGGTGAACATTTATTTTCTATAAAATAGCAGGTCTTCAGGAACCTCATTGGAAGTTTTCATTAATACAATATAAATCACTTGATATATAACACCCCATGAACTATCTGGAATTTGAGGAGTATGGCCATATGATACAAGTATCTTGTTTAAAACGA
This sequence comes from Musa itinerans, assembly GCA_001649415.1. Classification (NCBI taxonomy): domain Eukaryota; kingdom Viridiplantae; phylum Streptophyta; class Magnoliopsida; order Zingiberales; family Musaceae; genus Musa; species Musa itinerans. The sequence goes on from LVTN01001053.1 coordinate 64,199, forward strand.
CGATGATATGCAGTAAACACAGAAGGTTCTAAAGCATACTAACCTGATAAGGAGCATCAAAAGGTTTGGAAATGATCCCCTCTGCCATCAAAACCGAATGAAATTTTGTACCAATCTCAAAAGAATCTAATAATCTAAATTAACATTGTTAGCTTGTCATTCACTAGTGCATAATTAAAGAGATCAATACCTGAGAACACAACAAGCACTGCCTGAAGAAGATAATAGCAGATATTGCTGCACCATCAGAGTGATTGTTATTAGATGTGCTTGCAGAAATGAATACATTATTTGCCATAAGTATAGCTATTAAATTGAAATATCAAGTCAAGAAGCTAATTAGAAACAGATTGCAAAAATATGAGAATCAAGCAAATAAGCAAAGACCAAAATAAGCTTTCAACATAATGGTGACGAGCAACATATTTTCTTTTACATATGCTAACATAAAATCTTATTGGTAATATTACCATGTCTTCATCACAAGAAGATGGTGTAGACTGTAGAAAATGTTCCTATAGAGAAAAGAATATATAACCTATTTTGGACCAGATATTAATCAAGCCTAGGTAAATGGACAACAATGTTCTGACCAGATGTTAATCCAATGAATCCCAACAAGTATTGGCCAAAGGTACAAATTTTGACTAATTTCAGCCGATGAAGACTAGCCAATTCTCTGTCAATCTGATTGAAATTTTCAATTCACCCAATTCAACCAAATCCCAATACCAAAGTGATCATCTTGATCATGATCCTACTTCCTAAAACTTTTTTTTTTTTTTACCTCGCTCCTAACCATGCACCGAATTCTAAACTTTCCTACGTCATAATCTTTTCTTTCTTTAAGCTTCACTGAAGCACAGCCTAAGCGCTCACCTAAGCATACGCGTCAAGCGCCTCGAACGAGCGCCTGATTGAATCCAATGAGTCAAACCAGACTCGAGTCGAACCAGATTTTAGACTCTGGTTTGATTCGATAGTGACTTAGTTGGTTCAATCGAACCAACTAAGTCCAACAGTAAACATCGAAATCCACCCCCCCGCCCCCTCCTCCCCCGACTCGCTCGATAAACCCTAGGATCCGTCCTTGTGCCCTCTACAGCTGATGAAAAGGTCCAATCTTCCTTTTCTGCCATTGACTAAGCCCTTCGCTGACGGAAAGGTTCAAATCTTCCTCCTTCGCCACAACTTTTTTTTGTGCGCAGCTCCCTCTACCGCCTAATCTTTTGTGTGTATCTCCCTCTGCCGTCAAGGAATAGGACTACAGCTTTCTCCGTCACTGCTGCTGTCATCTGCAGCTTCCTCCGCCATTGCTGCTGCCATCCGAAGGTTCTTCCGTCACCGTCGCCCTCTCATTTCCCACCTTCCACCATCGTTGACTATTCTTCTTCGCCCCCCCCCCCCCATGCACTATTATAATTACGATTAACAGTGGATTGTTAATCCTTAGAACTGATAATTAAAACTACTGTTATCATATTTTATATTATATATATTTTAATATAATTTAAAACTATATTATTTTTTATACTTTTAATATTCTAGAATGCCTCACTTCGCTCGAGTAGATGCCTCGAGTGTTTTGGGACCTTGGTACCTAGTACTTTTAAAAACACTGATCAAGAAGATGTAGATCATCATGAATCTTAATTTCTCACTATCTCCATGGTATTTTTGTCCTTATGATAAACCAACCAGAATTGACATCATCTTTACAGGTTATTGAACTTCCAGGTGAACATTTATTTTCTATAAAATAGCAGGTCTTCAGGAACCTCATTGGAAGTTTTCATTAATACAATATAAATCACTTGATATATAACACCCCATGAACTATCTGGAATTTGAGGAGTATGGCCATATGATACAAGTATCTTGTTTAAAACGACGATGATATGCAGTAAACACAGAAGGTTCTAAAGCATACTAACCTGATAAGGAGCATCAAAAGGTTTGGAAATGATCCCCTCTGCCATCAAAACCGAATGAAATTTTGTACCAATCTCAAAAGAATCTAATAATCTAAATTAACATTGTTAGCTTGTCATTCACTAGTGCATAATTAAAGAGATCAATACCTGAGAACACAACAAGCACTGCCTGAAGAAGATAATAGCAGATATTGCTGCACCATCAGAGTGATTGTTATTAGATGTGCTTGCAGAAATGAATACATTATTTGCCATAAGTATAGCTATTAAATTGAAATATCAAGTCAAGAAGCTAATTAGAAACAGATTGCAAAAATATGAGAATCAAGCAAATAAGCAAAGACCAAAATAAGCTTTCAACATAATGGTGACGAGCAACATATTTTCTTTTACATATGCTAACATAAAATCTTATTGGTAATATTACCATGTCTTCATCACATGAAGATGGTGTATACTGTAGAAAACGTTCCTATAGAGAAAAGAATATGTAACCTCTTTTGGACCAGATATTAATCAAGCCTAGGTAAATGGACAACAATGTTCTGATCAGATGTTAATCCAATGAATCCCAACAAGTATTGGCCAAAGGTACAAATTTTGACTAATTTCAGCCGATGAAGACTAGCCAATTCTCTGTCAATCTGATTGAAATTTTCAATTCATCCAATTCAACCAAATCCCAATACCAAAGTGATCATCTTGATCATGATCCTACTTCCTAAAACTTTTTTTTACCTCGCTCCTTACCATGCACCTAATTCTAAACTTTCCTACATCATAATCTTTTCTTTCTTTAACCTTGATTAAAAATCATCATTTATCAAATAATAACCGGAATCATTTAAAGATAAAACCATGACTCGTTAAGTTGATCTAGTCACTCTCCCACTGAAGATAGTGTAGGTAAACTCATCTTCAGAAGCCTCATTTTCTATTGATTAGGGCCATCTAGTTGACCAGGGCCTTCTAGGCATATCAATATAGCCAAAGTTGTCAACTGCTGTTTCTTTAAGTCATTGAAGTTAATATCACAAAATGAGGCATGATTGCTTGTTGGAAGTAAGAAAGGAATCCAAGATGCTGGCGAAACAATGTGGATAGGACTGGAGAAAGAACATAGAATGAATTAATTTTGAATCTCTATTATGATTTCTAGAGCATAATAAAATAAGTGGCTATTTAGAACGTCTTTTATCCACATGATATTTACCCATAACAAGGAACACAAGCCTACCTAGTAATATCTCTTATCTATAAGATACTTATCAACCACAAGTAACATTCAGGGTATGTTTCTATGTTATCCTCATTGTCCAATGGTTGCATTTATACAAGTTGTTCTCAAATTTCAGCAGTAAACTACCCAAAAAAGACCTACAACAGTGCTACACAAATACAATGGAACACAAAGGACTGAAGGAGTTAAAAATGGAAATAAACATACACAATAAAAGAAGAGAAGAAAGAGAGGCACCATGCATTCAACTGCATCATTGGTCTATAAGGACAAGAGCTATACAAACCTGAAATGCAATTTGGTTGGATCTTTTCAAACTTGTTACCTGAAAACTTGACCAAACAATACAAATCCCCAGCCTGTGGACCATGGACCAGCCAACTCTATGGTATACCATAACTCTATAGTGAATTTATCATATATTCTGATCACTCAAAGTAGATACTGATATTATCCTGTTTGCGTTCAAGCTAAAGAATCTATGGTGGTAGTCCAAATAAAACCGGCAGTATCATAATCACTCAACAAACATTTGTTATGATAAGAAACACTAAGTCAGATTTCTTTGTCTGGAAAAATCATCACTGTTAAGGCTTGAAAGGCATACCATTGATCTCTAGAGATCTTCAAATGAAATTTATGATGGGCATCTTTTAAGCACCAGATTGTAAGAACTCTATCATCAGAATGTCAAGGAATCACTAAGAGTCACCACCTCCTATGCTTATGGATGGTACAAATTCTAATTAGCCAATCCTGCTCTCTTAGCTAAATCCAAAAGAAAAAAGAGTCAAAAAAAACAAAAGAAGCTGAAAACAGCCAATGAAACTTATTGAACCTTGTTTCCAGTTGGCAATACTGCAGGCATAACTTCACATGACATTCAGCAATATTACAGCTTGATTCTGAATATGACCAAGGAATGAGACAACACTTGGAAGGAACAGACTGACCAGTTTGCCCAATCAAAAGAAGTGGGGTTGTTTTTCCATTCTTCCATGACCTCATGCTTGATACACTTAGAGCAAAAATTATAGAGCCAAGAACAACACCAAATCGAATCGCAGGAATGCTTCCAGTTAGGATGAAATAGATGAAACCTCCAATGGAAAGAAAGGAACCTGCAACAAATAAATTAATTTTCTGCTAGTAAGAATGACAATGAAGGAAGTGACATACTATTGGTGACACTAGAATTTATTTTAAAAATACAATACCAGAAAAGAAATCATAAAAGACACACCCATGAAAATCCAATAGATGAATGAAGGTAATCATTCATACCATAGGGAATCCCAAGGTAAAAATCTCTGATAGAGGACATGTTCAACTCATTTGCTGATGCATAGGTCTCGAAAATTTCCCTAACTGAATCAGGAGAATTCGTTGTTGCTGTAGAAAGATACTCTTTTCCTTGTTCTGAGACTTCTTTGGCTATTAAATTCAAGTCATGTTGTGCCTTTTCTGCATGGATCTTGAGCTTCTCAGATGTATCTGTTAATATCTCCATTGCTTTCTTCGTGTACACCTGGTATGCTTCTTCTGACACAGCTTTGACTTTCATGGCTTCTGTCTTGAAGTGTTCGAGTGCCTCCTGCCATGCTTCATGTGACACTGCAGCTTTTAGTTCAGCATCAGTCATCTCCTTCTGCAGTTCAATATCTGAATGCTTCTATATAAGAATTAAGACAGACATTAATATCTCTCTTTGCCTTAAACAAGAAATCTCAATGACATGCATGCAAAAGTAAACATAATACATATTGGAAATGATATTTTATCTGAAGAGATAGCATTCTCCTTTAATGAAATCCTGTCTGAAAAAATAATCTTTCTTTGTAGTTTGTTCAACTTGGGGTGGTATTTAGTGTGGAAATTACTGGAATTAATTACATTTCAGATTGAATGTAACGCAGAGGCATTGCAAACATATTCAGCAATATAAACTTGTAACTCTTCATTTTCTGGTTTTCTGATCCAACTACTTCACAGGTACATAGACTTTTTAACTCTTTTCCACTCGTCTTTCAAGTAATCTTTCTTTGTTCAACTTGGGGTGGTATTTAGTGTGGGAATTACTGTAACTAATTACATTTCAGATTGAATGTAACGCAGAGGCATTGCAAACATATTCAGCAATATAAACTTGCAACTCTTCATCTTCTAGTTTTCTGATCCAACTACTTCACAGGTACATAGACTTTTTAACTATTTTCCACTCTTCTCTTTCGAGTAAAGTCAAGTGTCTTTGTTCTCATCTCAAATTAGCTAAAGATCAACATCAACACCATGTATTTACATAGAGATCCTGATGCCTTGAAAGATTCAAGAGACAACAAGGTTCAATTTTTCCGTGATATTACAAGCTTACGCAAAACAACGAAACAATTATTACTCCTAAACATTTAAAACCAAGGAAAAAGTAACAGAAACCAAGAAGGATTTAAGCAGATAAATATCCAAAGATGGCATCCCCTAATCGAGAAAAAAGAAATCCTACAAGAACAAATATGCAACATAAACTAATGAACAGTGGAGCCGAAATGGATGCGCTAGAAAAAGCGACGGTAGCTTATTTACGGCTCACCGGTTCCTCGCGAGAAGCCACAAATGGAATCTTTGACGTCCGCCGATCCAGGTACTGTAGACGAGCTCCCAAATCTCTATGCGAGAGCGGAGGATGAGCCGAACCCACAAGGCGGCGGGCGGTGCCTAATGGGATTGTAGAGGAAAAGGAAGATGAGGAAGCTCGGATCCCATTGAGATTAGGGTTAGGTTTTCGGAGGGAAACGAAGCCATGGATCGCAGCAGCCATTGCCGACTACGCGAACGAAGAGAGTGGGGTTCGAAGAGGAGCACCAAAGAAACAAGTAATTTGATCGCTGGGGGGTTTTATGTGGCATTTTATACACGTCAGACTCGCTTAGTGGGATCCGTCGCCCACGTATCGGTTTCCTACGCTGGGGAACCAGTGGCGGGGCCTCGTTAAGTCATCAAATTACGTGGAAGGTAATGGAACGAGTAACTGCTAAGTTGCTCCGCAAAAGATTCCTCGATTTCAAGCAACGGTGCGTGATTTGACACGTGTGATCTCCAGTTGTTTCGAGATGCTCGCGTCACCTACCCCAAGGACCGTTCGTCGGGTCCGCCAGGATTCCCGTGGTCTGGCTCCGAGCTACTAGGTAGAGGTATGCTGCGATAAATTGGTCCCACATGAAACTATCCAATGACAAGGCAGGTGGCGAAAGTAGTTAAGAAAGAGTATAAAAAGTCACTGCCTTGATTTGTGTTGAGGCAACGGTGTATAAGTTGCCACGTGTGTCGTACTTTGATGTGCTGTGTTTGGCGCGTAATTTGCAGAATTTACCCTATGGTTTCACCTGATTCGCTGATTCCCGTGTGGGCCCACTTAAACAGCTACTAGGTAGCGACGATGGCAAGGGACAAACGACGTGACCAAGGGTGGGCCTCATCTGTCTCGGCCACGACAGGGTTCACGATTGTTAGCGCTTCCTAGCTGAGGAAGCTGTCAACCTGAGGCTCTCACACGTCACATACCTCAGTGGATTTTTATTGAATCTGAATAATCTATTTATAAGAAAATATAAGTAAAATATGACGAATTAATGAAAAAAAGGTCTTAAAATTTTTCGAGATAGCAACATAATTTTCAAAAATTTCCACATAGCACATCGTCATCGCTTTTGCCTATTGTCCTTACCAGATCTATCTGTTCTCATTTTTCATCGTCGTCCTTTAGACCCCATTTTTCTTCCGTAGACTTCTCTCATACGAAAGAAAATATGTTTCTCATATAGCATCTCATCATCGTTTTAATTTATTGTTCTTATTCTTGTCAAACCTATCCGGTTCTTGTTTGTCATCGTTGCTATCCTCTCATACAACAAGGGGATTTGTGCGCTCTCAATATCAATGACAGTGAGGTTTAGTAGAGACAGAGATAAAATAAAATTTTAATGCAATAAAAATTTGGCCAATAAATTATCATAAAATGAATTTAACAATAGGGGATTATGTAACTGATATACAACAATCAGCTGTGTTTATTAATATCAGCTATTTTTTCTTTCTTTTTAGCAACAATTAATGAGACAGCAAAATTAAGCAGATCATCAAGATTTCCTCAAAATAATATTCTGTATAAATAGCTGCGTAAGATCACATTTTATCTCAGGTAATGAACACTTTTATGATACGTTTATTCGCCAAAAGAAGTCCATAGCAAACACAGACTAAAGAGAAACTCAATCTTTTGTTTAATGGAACTCATATTATATAGATAGTAGCGGTGCTACAAGTCCCAACCCACTGGAACAGTAGCATTGACAGCAGCACAGAGATCAAAGCTACAATAATGCTGAGAGCGCACCCACACAAATCGATGACACGGTGCAGACAACAGTCGCACCTTATTAGATAGAACTCACTACCTTAAACGCCTCCTTCGGGATAAACCAGCAGCTCACCTCACCCTGCAAAATATCAAGGAAGAAAGCTTAGTATTGATGCAAACCCACACAGTTTCTTGTAGATGTGCGTGCAAGGTTTAGCCTTCGCTGGGAGAGTACGATTTTTGGAGTTTGGTCAAGTCATGCATGATGTGTTATTAGAGTTTATTCCATGCAAGACTTGTACGAGCTGTCAACTACGGCAGCCGTCAGTTGTTTTAGGCCTTTGTGTATGATCGGTAATATTTGGCATGGTGATCAGGCACTTGCCGAGAGCAGTCGGTGGAGGGGCTGATGCGGTAGGGGACATCGATGCCGCACTTTTTCGGGATCCCGGAGATGAGACCGGGCTGAATCCCCGAGACGCCGGCGGCGGATCTCTTGAGGCAGTTGCAGGTGGCCTGGCGGTCCGGTGTGGTCTGGGCGGCGCCATTGAGTGCCCTCACCCCGGTGCAGCATCCTTCTGTGAGAGGCCCCGTGCCCTGGGCGTAGCCAAGGCAGGGAAGGAGGTAGGAGATCACCTGGCTGCAGCCGATCCCGGCTTGCGCCGTGTGCGGCTCGGCGAGGAGAAGGCAGGCGAGCGCCACTGCCAGGAGAGCACTGGAGGAAGCCATGGCTACGTCCCTCTTCTTGTCTCTGTGTGTCTGTAACTCTAGAAAGGTGGTGGAGGGACTGGCTTACCATGGTGGTGCTTTTATAGTGGAGGAAATATGATCAGAAGCAGGTTAGCTGGGAGTTGGGTCCATGAGACATAATGATGGAAACTACATTGATCTTTAGATCTACCTTTGTTGTTACATCCTATACAGGGAAGCCAGTGAAATCAGTCAATGAAGGAACCGTGAATGGTTCGAACAAGTTCATCTCATCCATAGTAATTTGTCCTCAAACAAGTGAGATGACCTTTGAGGAACACAAGAGAGCAATAAATGTGGTGCAGAAGAGGACCAACCTGAGCTGGCTCATGAGACTGGAACTTCGTCTTCAACTCTCTAACAGCAGTGTCATAGTCTTTGATATAGGGTGTCTTGAAAGCTCTTGGTTAGGTAAGAATGCGTCAGATAAGGATGAAGCCATTGGAAGCAGTAACAAAGACGAGCTTGTGGATTCATGGATTAAATACTTTGATCTACCACAGTGGGTAGATAGATTTTAATGCGTTGAAAGAGGAGCAGTGGACGGAGTTAATATGTCAGGTCCTGAGTCTATACATTTGCTCAGATTCTGCACGGATTTGTCGGTCCTCTATGATCATCTTCTTCATAGAATGGGTAGAATTCATCCTGCACAGGTTAGGAAGCAGCCGGTATTTACATGGGTGAGATTTCTTTGGAATTTTACTTGCTGAAGTAGATGAAAAATCCTTTTACACTCAAAAACACTATACGTGTAGCTCTAAATTTGAGTCTAATATATTTGATTTTGTATGATTTAAATATTTGGACATGTACTATAATAGTTAATTTTATTTAAGATCATAACATAAATCATGGATGTATATTTTGGATTAATATTTCACGTGTTGTAAAGGTCTAAATAGAGTTGATGTACCTAATCTTACTTTCAAAATTATTCTTTTAACTTAGATAAGAACAATTTTATCTTTATATATAAATGTTCATCCTTTATTTTTATATATTTACAAGGGCATTTAGTGGACAGAATTTGATAGGAAAGCATGTCCTTGGTTTGGATTTGGCTTTTGGATAATGTTAAAAGTATATATTAGATATTTTTCAAATAATTTAAATTTTTTTAGATTCATTATATCTAATTTAGATTTTTAAGATAAGATTATAGTACGAGTTTAAGTCAGGGATTCATTACATATCAAAACCTAACAGAAGGAAAAGAGTTTTGGGAAGAACATATAGATATTATGTGTGTAGATATAAGAATCAAACTGAATCTAACAGAGCAATCGAATCAAAATATCATTTTAGATTTTTTAAAAGACCAAATAAATCGAAAAAAATAGCTCGAAGAAATTTTTTACGGAATCGAAAGAGATTATCAGTATATATAATTATTACATCATAAATTAAAAATAAATAAATAGAGAAATCATCAAATCATTGCTGTAATGGATCACTCTATTACAGTCGAGTCATCATCAATCGAGAGATAGATCACTATATTACAATCGAGTCGTCATCAATCAAGAGATAGAGATAATAGTAGAGGAAGAACAATAATATAAATGAAACTCCTGAATGAGTAATTTTAGTTGATAAATAGTTTTAGCTTCTAAAATCAATAAGTATTTTTTGTATCTCATGCTTTTATTGTATGATATAAGAAAGAGTTTAGAATCTCGATTTAATAAACAAAATAAATCAAAAATTATTATAATTATCACCACTATCAAAAAAATTGGACTGAGCAGAAATAACAAAATTTACATAACAATATTAGTTAATCGTTCTTCTGAAATAAACTTCTAAAAAGTTATTTAATGAATTGTATTAAAATATGTATCTTGTTAACATATAAGAATATTACTTATTATATTGTATGTATTGTATCACTGTGCCATTCAAGTCATACTATTCTCTTAACAATAGCTATAGAATATAGTAATTTGATAAAAAATAATTGGTAGACATGATAATAATTAATTTGATTCGTGATAAAAAAAATAATTATGCTAATAATCTAAAAAATATATAAATCAAATATTTTTATAAAAATTAGTAGACACGAGAAAAATATCGTGTTTCACTTATAGGCATATATTTTTCATCATTGATCATGATATATTTCTTTTTGAGATTTATAGGTGTATGATTTGACATGCCAACGATCTACATCTACTGTCCCTAAACAATCTCTTCACCTCCTATTAAATTTATAATTAAATTTTGTTGTTGTTAATCTATTAATATGTATATTCAAATTTATCATATTTTCAATGAAATTATAAATATCAGTTTGACAATGTTCACTTATAAGTGCAAGAGTATAAATATTGTTATATTGATATTATTAATCTACAATATAGAGGCAATAATCATGATAGTTAGATATTTATGTGAATTCAATGATATTTATATTTAATTTTTTTAAAAAATATAAATGATGATTTGAGCCAATGACTTTACGATGATCCATTAAGATCTTTACCAATTAAGTTAACTAGCTCATAGTTTTAGCTAACAAAATCAATAAGAATGAAAGCAAATCATAATATTAACTTATTTTTATATAACCAATAAATAGTTTTAGTTTTTAAAATCAATAAGTACTGCTTTTGACATGAGAAAGAGTTAAAGAATCTCCTCCAAATAAATAAATAGATAAAAAACTAGCAAAAAATTATCACCACTTCAAAAAAAAGACTGCACAAAAATAATTAAATTTACACAATGGTCTTAGTTAATCATTTTTCTCAAATAAACTTCTAAAAAGTTATTCAATGAATTATGTTAAAATGTGTTTTATTGTATAAAATTTGTATAATTACCTAAGCGATAAAAATGAGAAAAAGGATTATAATGACATAAGCCATGAAAATAAGCATGATTGATACACAACATCCAAGGAAAGATAAAAAAAGACATAAATGTAGATGAATGAGACGAGCGATAATATAAGAAAAAAAAATGAAGAAGCTATAGATAGTGTTGATAGTGTCTCGACAACGATAGCAAACAAGAGAAGGGAGATCATAGGCGACCAGTAACAAGAGAAGAAGAGATTATATAGGATATACGATTTCTTTTCAAAAAAAAAAGAATCTGATTTAGAATCATAAGTGAACATCGATCATATCGATTCAGCTTTTTGATATATTATATTAGTATAATATAGAGATCAGAGCACTAAAGTGGAAGAGATAACGGAAGGGCTCGAAGTTGGATTCCTGAAAGCGGGAGGGAAAAGACAGTTAACGGAATTGATCAAAAGAAAACATATTCGTTAGCAAAGAACCAAAAGAAAAATTTTGATTCGACAGTGATCATGACCGTTCGTTTCACCGATTTAATGTAATCTCAACCGTCGGTCTCTTGAACACGTCGCCTATTTTAGGGAAACAGCCGCCGTCACCGCGCACTTCGGCGTCCACGATTTACATGCTCGTTCGCCGCTGTCGACGGTGGTTCTCTCCCTTCGCTTCTCGATCTCCCGTCTGCCGCCCTCGCCGCCTCTCCTCGTCGTTTCGTCGCCGCCGGTTGCTGACATGGGAAAGATCGTTGGCCGTGGCGGTTCTTCTGAGGCTAAATCCAATGAGAAACCCTCCCCAGTCTCCTCCCACAAAGATGAGGCCTGCGTTGACGCCGTCATCCAGAAGCGCACCCCCCTTCGCGAGTCCATCGAAGCCCAGCGGAAGGCGGAGCGCCTCAAACTCGACGGGGAACCCATTAGGTACATGTTCTTTCCCTTTAGTTTAAGGTTCCTGATCTTTTATAATTCTAAGGCAAACTGGACATTCTTGACGCGATCAACTAGAAGTCTAGAACAGTATTAATTGGCTCAACATTTTTTTCGAGTAAGTTATTGATGAAATATGCTCTAGGGTTTAAGAGAGTAATCCAGGATTCGAGAAAGTCAAAGGAAAACAATCTAAAAAGTATTTGTGATGTTTTTGCATTTGAGGTCATCAGGTCCACCTCCATAAACTCCACATCCAAAGGAGGAGGGAACATCAGGTCCACCTCCATCAATGGCGTGAAGCTCTACTCCCTCTCGAGCCAGCGCTCCGTGGCCACTTGGCTTCCGCCCAAGAAGCTCAGAGCCCTTCGCAAAGACAAAGGTATCTTCTCTTACATCCTCTCTCTCGTTTTATTATCATGTTCGCCTTCTTCTTGGTAGAAGACTTTCGACCTTGCAGTTAACTATTGAAATTATGTTTTCTATTGACGTTCTTAAGAGAATTTTTTTATCAGAAACACCTCTCTGTTCATCAGCGAAAAAAATTCGACTTGTTCTAAACTAATGGCTCATTGTTTTAAGATTTACTATATGATTTAGAAAGAGAAGATCTTGGAACAGAAGGTAATTTGGAACAAAGGTAAAGGAAAACACTTGATGGGTTTTTTGTTGAGTTTGAGGTACTCTGCCTTCTGCTATGTGGATGCACTTCTTGATGTTGGTGTTGAGGACCTGAGGTACTCCTCGTTGTTGTACAAGGGGAGTTTGGCCTTGGGTTTAGCAAACGGCTATGGATGGTTCTCTCTATCATGGTGTCAATTAGTGGTGCCAATAGGATGGATAAGAGATGGTGAGGGAAGCAGAGGATAGACCGGAGAGCAAAGGGACAGAGCCACTAGTGTCAGTAGCAATGAAACATATAAATCGTGGTTGATATATTGATTGTGTGAGACTGCTGTTGTTGCCCCTTAAGACAAGGACCAATGTGTTTGAAGGAAGATGGTCAGTGATGGTTTTAATTGTATTGATTTGGTGAATTCAATGGCTTTGATTACATCTGAGACAGATTTTCCTTTTATCGCCTGATAAATACACCTTTGTGAAATTTGATATATAGCTAAGAAGAGCATATGAAACTAATTAAGTTCTCAGAATATCTTTGAGCAATTGTTTATCAAATTCTATAAAAATGATACGTACTGTATTCTCTGGATACAATAGATTAATCCAAATTTAGGTGCAAATCCGGGGATAATAGCGAAAATTGCTCAATCGGTCTCTACCATATTTACTGTCATTGATTGATTGCTACGTCATAGAACAACACAATAATCTCTTCTCTTTTGACACATGACTTTTTGCTCCTTCCTGTACCCGCTTTTGAGCTGTATATATAAAATTGTCATTCATGTTACATATGTTCAAACTATATTGACTGCTATAGCTTAATATTCCATTTTAGGTGTTTTGGTGTTACCTTTTTCTTGTTTTGCTCCTGAAATTAGTTATTACTTATAACGACACTGATACCCTTTTACTGTCTTGGGATATCAGATAGTAAGGAAAAAGGCTATTTCTTTATTGACCAAGTCAAGGTTGGATTTTCAGTTCATTACCTTTCTGTGTCACATTTTATGTTGCATTTTATATTTCAACTCAATGCAAATCTTCTTTTCATTTATTTAACAAATTCCTAGCAACTGCAGAAACATCAAAGACGTTGTTGAACAAATTTGAGATTTATTGTTAAAGATTTGTTCTTTATTCTCATTTTATACAAGTCTCATTATCCTGTTTTCTATATTTGTCTGACAAATTTGCTGAGCTTATTTGATTAAGATTTTTCATGATCATCCATCAGATTACCTGCAGAGGGTGGACTTAATTCAAGATTTAAGATTTGAGACTGCAACTACCAAATTAAAGGTCACTCCTGATGGTGACTATGTCATTGCATCAGGTATGAATAGCTAAATTAACATGTGTTGATAACTTTTATGTACAAATATATTTTCTCTTAGATTTCTGTTTGTTTTGCCTTTGTGTATGTGTGTCTATGTGCTTATGCACTCATATATGAATACATGTATACATGCCCATGATGGATTGTCTTAACATATTATCTATTTTTGTTCTTGCTCCTCTACATAATCTGTTTCTGACTATTTAAAACATGTTATGCTAATATTTATGACTTAATATGTGAAATTTTTTATATTGTGATGGAGTATGCATTATATTTGGATTTTGGAATAATAATAAATTTCTCACCGACATAAATCACTTTCTTACTTATGCTTTGTCCAACTTTTAAGCATACAAAACTTGACCTGTAACATTTCGTTGTAAAAAATTGAAGTATGCTACTCGTTAGAATAAGTTATTGTCAACTATGTTAGTGAGTTGATTTTAGAAAAAATCTACTTAAAATTTCTTGATCTCAAATTTCTCCATGATTGCTGCTATTCTCTTTGTTTGAATGGCTTGGGCCTTACTCCTAATACCGTTCCTATTTCATTCACCTTGGCTGTGTTGCTATTCGCAGCCAACCCCCCTCTCCTCCTTTCTGAATGATTCTCCTCCTTCCCCACCTCTTCTCTTCCAATCTCAAGTTGAGTATGGGTATTGTGGACTCTTTCAACTTGGGTTAGTGTCCACCTCCTTGATCCAAACTGATCACCTACACATGGTGCGCCCCATTGTACAGGTACTGAACTGGTCCACTCAAAGTACTGGTGTCAGTGTCGAAACTAGTCTTAGAAGTTAGAACCATGGATGGAACTTGTGAAGGTAACTTTGAAGTTCATGACTGAGAAATGAAGTCTATTAGAGATGCTTCAGTATTTGGATATGCAGATTTACCTTTCAGTTGATCTGCTATATCCTAGCACAACATGTTGGTGGCTTCATTTATGCATACTTTATGTTGATTTTTTTTTTATTGCGAGCCATAAGCTTGGATGGGGTTGCATTAGATAACAGACCATTGTATTTTTTTTTGTCATATCTTAGGGAAAAAAGTTTGTTGGGAGTTGAGACTTGAGACAATATGGATTGTTGTTCTTTAACCTATTCTTGTCAGCTGAATAAGGTATAAAAAATCAAAGAATAATTGAATAGTTTGCTTCTTTTACTTGAGTTTTACCTTTTGATTCGAAGTGCTGAGTTGCTAGCATCACTATGACTAATGCCAATTCAACCTGTCTTGTTGTCCATGATTGTTAGGCCCAATCCATGTATGAGCTCATTCTTGTCACATCCTTTACATGATTGTATAATGTCACTTGATTTAAAATATATAAAGGTCTGTAACACACTTGTCTTATTCACTGTTTGGATCTCTATATGCTTATTATGTGCAGTAAATTCTGATGTTAGGTATTTATCCTCCTCAAGTTAAAGTGTTTGAGCTGAGAGAATTGTCATTGAAGTTTGAAAGGCACCTTGTTTCAGAAATTATTAATTTTCAGGTATTTTACTAGCTTTACTTCTATGTGTTTTCTGCAACTCGAGTTTTCTAGGATATATAGTTTTACTAATGTAACAGAGAGGTCATATTTTGCATTTTTTTGGGGTTAATCTTCTAAATGTTTGCCTTTTTAATTTGGTGATTCGTAAATTGTTTATATTTGATTACATGGTCAGTTAGCTTCTTTACTAAATTGATCTTGATGTCAGAGCCAAGATACATATCAAACTGGACCAGAAGAAAGCCAATGTACTTTGACTGTGTTAGAATGAGTTCTGGACCATTATATTGGATCATATTTGTCATCTTTTTGGGTCTGTTTTGGAGTTTTGGGTTAATTGTTGCTGAATCAGATGTAGCCAGAATAAATTTGTACTTGAGTAGTCAAGTATGTTTCAAGGTTTAAACAATTGAAAATATTTTATTGTACTTGTTTTCTCTGTTGTTCCAAGTTCAGGTTGAGTTTGAATAATGTCACGTGAGCAGTCAGTTGATTGATGGCTGTGCCAAATTTCAAAGTCCTGTATAAAAATCTTAAGTTTGGAAAGCTTTGGAATTGATTGATGTTGTTACCAAATACCAAGTAGATAGTTTTTTAAAGTCTTAGTTCAATATGTTGTAAGTTTGGTTTCTCTGACCAAGTGATGCAACTAAGGTTCTAATTAAGTCAATATAGTAGGTAAAGTTAGATTTTATCATAGGCTAAGTCAACAATTTAAATTGTGAGTTTGAAATGAGTAACATCTTTTGTAAAGCTGAAACATACAACAAATGGACTAAAATATTAAGAAAATTGTCAGTTGAGCTCTCCTGTAAAGAAGCTGAGACTAGATATTAGATGATGCTGTAAATTCCATATTGTGTCATGCTCAATTTTCCAGAAAGTGCCATAGGTAAGATTGATCATTAAATGCCTGTTATATATATATAT